>CAWWDY010001445.1:0-94200 GCA_963942605.1 Poecilus cupreus | reverse complement strand
GAAACGGCGATTTATGAGTAATGACGATAAAATTGCTGTTTTAAACTTGCAAAAACATAGAAAAACGCTGTTTTTAACTATTCAAACTGATAAATTCAGGTTTCTTTCGTTCGAAACGGTGGATTTTTGTGAAATCACGATAAAACTGCTATTTTAAACTTGCAAAAACATAGAAAAACGCAGTTTCAACTATTCAAACTGATAAATTCATGTTTCTTTCGTGCGAAACGGCGATTTATGAGAAATGACGATAAAATTGCTGTTTTAAACTTGCAAAAACGTAGAAAAACGCTGTTTTGAACTATTCAAACTGACAAATTCATGTTTCTTTCGTGTGAAACGGCGATTTATGAGAAATGACGATAAAATTGCTGATTTAAACTTGCAAAAACATAGAAAAACGCTGTTTTGAACTATTCAAACTGACAAATTCATGTTTCTTTCGTGTGAAACGGCGATTTATGAGAAATGACGATAAAATTGCTGTTTTAAATTTGCAAAAACATATAAAAACGCTGTTTTGAACTATTCAAACTGACAAATTCATGTTTCTTTCGTGTGAAACGGCGATTTATGAGAAATGACGATAAAATTGCTGTTTTAAACTTGCAAAAACATAGAAAAACGCTGTTTTTAACTATTCAAACTGATAAATTCAGGTTTCTTTCGTTCGAAACGGTGGATTTTTGTGAAATCACGATAAAACTGCTGTTTTAAACTTGCAAAAACATAGAAAAACGCTGTTTTGAACTATTCAAACTGACAAATTCATGTTTATTTCGTGCGAAACGGCGATTTATGAGAAATGACGATAAAATTGCTGTTTTAAACTTGCAAAAACATAGAAAAACGCTGTTTTGAACTATTCAAACTGACAAATTCATGTTTCTTTCGTGTAAAACGGCGATTTATGAGAAATGACGATAAAATTGCTTTTTTAAACTTGCAAAAACATAGAAAAACGCTGTTTTCAACTATTCAAACTGATAAATTCATGTTTCTTTCGTGTGAAACGGCGATTTATGAGAAATGACGATAAAATTGCTGTTTTAAACTTGCAAAAACATAGAAAAACGATGTTTTCAACTATTCAAACTAATAAATTCATGTTTCTTTCGTGTGAAACGGCGATTTATGAGTAATGACGATAATATTGCTGTTTTAAACTAGCAAAAACATAGAAAAACGCTGTTTTGAACTATTCAAACTGACAAATTCATGTTTCTTTTGTGTGAAACAGCAATTTATGAGAAATGACGATAAAATTGCTGTTTTAAACTTGCAAAAACATAGAAAAACGCTGTTTTCAACTATTCAAACTGATAAATTCATGTTTCTTTCGTGTGAACGGCGATTTATGAGAATGACGATAAAATTGCTGTTTTAAACTTGCAAAAACATAGAAAAACGCTGTTTTTAACTATTCAAACTGACAAATTTATGTTTCTTTCGTGTGAAACGGCGATTTATAAGAAATGACAATAAAATTGCTGTTTTAAACTTGCAAAAACATAGAAAAACGCTGTTTTGAACTATTCAAACTGACAAATTCATGTTTCTTTCGTGTGAAACGGCGATTTATGAGAAATGACGATAAAATTGCTGTTTTAAATTTGCAAAAACATAGAAAAACGCTGTTTTGAACTATTCAAACTGATAAATTCATGTTTCTTTCGTGTGAAACGGCGATTTATGAAATGAAGATAAAATTGCTGTTTTAAACTTGCAAAAACATAGAAAAACGCTGTTTTAAACTATTCAAACTGATAAATTCATGTTTCTTTCGTGTGAAACGGCGATTTATGAGAAATGACGATAAAATTGCTGTTTTAAACTTGCAAAAACATAGAAAAAACGCTGTCTTGAACTATTCAAACTGACAAATTCATGTTTCTTTCGTGTGAAACGGCGATTTATGAGAAATGACGATAAAATTGCTGTTTTAAACTTGCAAAAATATAGAAAAACGCAGTTTTGAACTATTCAAACTGACAAATTCATGTTTCTTTCGTGTGAAACGGCGATTTATGAGAAATAACGATAAAATTGCTGTTTTAAACTTGCAAAAACACAGAAAAACGCTGTTTTCAACTATTCAAACTGATAAATTCATGTTTCTTTCGTGCGAAACGGCGATTTATGAGAAATGACAATAAAATTGCTGTTTTAAACTTGCAAAAACATAGAAAAACGCTGTTTTGAACTATTCAAACTGACAAATTCATGTTTCTTTCGTGTGAAACGGCGATTTATGAGAAATGACGATAAAATTGCTGTTTTAAACTTGCAAAAACATAGAAAAACGCTGTTTTCAACTATTCAAACTGATAAATTCATGTTTCTTTCGTGTGAAACGGCGATTTATGAGAAATGACGATAAAATTGCTGTTTTAAACTTGCAAAAACATAGAAAAACGCTGTTTTTAACTATTCAAACTGATAAAATCAGGTTTCTTACGTTCGAAACGGTGGATTTTTGTGAAATCACGATAAAACTGCTGTTTTAAACTTGCAAAAACATAGAAAAACGCTGTTTTGAACTATTCAAACTGACAAATTCATGTTTCTTTCGTGTGAAACGGCGATTTATGAGAAATGACGATAAAATTGCTGTTTTAAACTTGCAAAAACATAGAAAAACGCAGTTTTAAACTATTCAAACTGATAAATTCATGTTTCTTTCGTATGAAACGGCGATTTATTGGAAATGACGATAAAATTGCTGTTTTAAACTTGCAAAAACATAGAAAAACGCTGTTTTTAACTATTCAAACTGATAAATTCAGGTTTCTTTCGTTCGAAACGGTGGATTTTTGTGAAATCACGATAAAACTGCTGTTTTAAACTTGCAAAAACATAGAGAAACGCTGTTTTGAACTATTCAAACTGACAAATTCATGTTTCTTTCGTGTGAAACGGCGATTTATGAGAAATGACGATAAAATTGCTGTTTTAAACTTGCAAAACATAGAAAAACGCTGTTTTTAACTATTCAAACTGATAAATTCAGGTTTCTTTCGTTCGAAACGGTGGATTTTTGTGAAATCACGATAAAACTGCTGTTTTAAACTTGCAAAAAAAAATAAAAACGCTGTTTTGAACTATTCAAACTAACAAATTCATGTTTCTTTCGTGTGAAACGGCGATTTATGAGAAATCACGATAAAACTGCTGTTTTAAACTTGCAAAAACATAGAAAAACGCTGTTTTTAACTATTCAAACTGATAAATTCAGGTTTCTTTCGTTCGAAACGGTGGATTTTTGTGAAATCACGATAAAACTGCTATTTTAAACTTGCAAAAACATAGAAAAACGCAGTTTCAACTATTCAAACTGATAAATTCATGTTTCTTTCGTGCGAAACGGCGATTTATGAGAAATGACGATAAAATTGCTGTTTTAAACTTGCAAAAACATAGAAAAACGCTGTCTTGAACTATTCAAACTGACAAATTCATGTTTCTTTCGTGTGAAACGGCGATTTATGAGAAATGACTATAAAATTGCTGTTTTAAACTTGCAAAAATATAGAAAAACGCAGTTTTGAACTATTCAAACTGACAAATTCATGTTTCTTTCGTGTGAAACGGCGATTTATGAGAAATAACGATAAAATTGCTGTTTTAAACTTGCAAAAACACAGAAAAACGCTGTTTTCAACTATTCAAACTGATAAATTCATGTTTCTTTCGTGCGAAACGGCGATTTATGAGAAATGACAATAAAATTGCTGTTTTAAACTTGCAAAAACATAGAAAAACGCTGTTTTGAACTATTCAAACTGACAAATTCATGTTTCTTTCGTGTGAAACGGCGATTTATGAGAAATGACGATAAAATTGCTGTTTTAAACTTGCAAAAACATAGAAAAACGCTGTTTTCAACTATTCAAACTGATAAATTCATGTTTCTTTCGTGTGAAACGGCGATTTATGAGAAATGACGATAAAATTGCTGTTTTAAACTTGCAAAAACATAGAAAAACGCTGTTTTTAACTATTCAAACTGATAAAATCAGGTTTCTTACGTTCGAAACGGTGGATTTTTGTGAAATCACGATAAAACTGCTGTTTTAAACTTGCAAAAACATAGAAAAACGCTGTTTTGAACTATTCAAACTGACAAATTCATGTTTCTTTCGTGTGAAACGGCGATTTATGAGAAATGACGATAAAATTGCTGTTTTAAACTTGCAAAAACATAGAAAAACGCAGTTTTAAACTATTCAAACTGATAAATTCATGTTTCTTTCGTATGAAACGGCGATTTATTGGAAATGACGATAAAATTGCTGTTTTAAACTTGCAAAAACATAGAAAAACGCTGTTTTTAACTATTCAAACTGATAAATTCAGGTTTCTTTCGTTCGAAACGGTGGATTTTTGTGAAATCACGATAAAACTGCTGTTTTAAACTTGCAAAAACATAGAGAAACGCTGTTTTGAACTATTCAAACTGACAAATTCATGTTTCTTTCGTGTGAAACGGCGATTTATGAGAAATGACGATAAAATTGCTGTTTTAAACTTGCAAAACATAGAAAAACGCTGTTTTTAACTATTCAAACTGATAAATTCAGGTTTCTTTCGTTCGAAACGGTGGATTTTTGTGAAATCACGATAAAACTGCTGTTTTAAACTTGCAAAAAAAAATAAAAACGCTGTTTTGAACTATTCAAACTAACAAATTCATGTTTCTTTCGTGTGAAACGGCGATTTATGAGAAATCACGATAAAACTGCTGTTTTAAACTTGCAAAAACATAGAAAAACGCTGTTTTTAACTACTCAAACTGATAAATTCAGGTTTCTTTCGTTCGAAACGGTGGATTTTTGTGAAATCACGATAAAACTGCTATTTTAAACTTGCAAAAACATAGAAAAACGCAGTTTCAACTATTCAAACTGATAAATTCATGTTTCTTTCGTGCGAAACGGCGATTTATGAGAAATGACGATAAAATTGCTGTTTTAAATTTGCAGAAACATATAAAAACGCTGTTTTGAACTATTCAAACTGACAAATTCATGTTTCTTTCGTGTGAAACGGCGATTTATGAGAAATGACGATAAAATTGCTGTTTTAAACTTGCAAAAACATAGAAAAACGCTGTTTTGAACTATTCAAACTGACAAATTCATGTTTCTTTCGTGTGAAACGGCGATTTATGAGAAATGACGATAAAATTGCTGTTTTAAATTTGCAGAAACATATAAAAACGCTGTTTTGAACTATTCAAACTGACAAATTCATGTTTCTTTCGTGTGAAACGGCGATTTATGAGAAATGACGATAAAATTGCTGTTTCAAACTTGCAAAAACATAGAAAAACGCTGTTTTTAACTATTCAAACTGATAAATTCAGGTTTCTTTCGTTCGAAACGGTGGATTTTTGTGAAATCACGATAAAACTGCTGTTTTAAACTTGCAAAAACATAGAAAAACGCTGTTTTGAACTATTCAAACTGACAAATTCATGTTTCTTTCGTGCGAAACGGCGATTTATGAGAAATGACGATAAAATTGCTGTTTTAAACTTGCAAAAACATAGAAAAACGCTGTTTTGAACTATTCAAACTGACAAATTCATGTTTCTTTCGTGTAAAACGGCGATTTATGAGAAATGACGATAAAATTGCTTTTTTAAACTTGCAAAAACATAGAAAAACGCTGTTTTCAACTATTCAAACTGATAAATTCATGTTTCTTTCGTGTGAAACGGCGATTTATGAGAAATGACGATAAAATTGCTGTTTTAAACTTGCAAAAACATAGAAAAACGATGTTTTCAACTATTCAAACTAATAAATTCATGTTTCTTTCGTGTGAAACGGCGATTTATGAGTAATGACGATAATATTGCTGTTTTAAACTTGCAAAAACATAGAAAAACGCTGTTTTGAACTATTCAAACTGACAAATTCATGTTTCTTTTGTGTGAAACGGCAATTTATGAGAAATGACGATAAAATTGCTGTTTTAAACTTGCAAAAACATAGAAAAACGCTGTTTTTAACTATTCAAACTGATAAATTCAGGTTTCTTTCGTTCGAAACGGTGGATTTTTGTGAAACCACGATAAAACTGCTGTTTTAAACTTGCAAAAACATAGAAAAACGCTGTTTTGAACTATTCAAACTGACAAATTCATGTTTTTTTTCGTGTGCAACGGCGATTTATGAGAAATGACGATAAAATTGCTGTTTTAAATTTGCAAAAACATAGAAAAACGCTGTTTTGAACTATTCAAACTGATAAATTCATGTTTCTTTCGTGTGAAACGGCGATTTATGAAATGAAGATAAAATTGCTGTTTTAAACTTGCAAAAACATAGAAAAACGCTGTTTTTAACTATTCAAACTGATAAATTCAAGTTTCTTTCGTTCGAAACGGTGGATTTTTGTGAAATCACGGTAAAACTGCTGTTTTAAACTTGCAAAAACATAGAAAAACGCTGTTTTGAACTATTCAAACTGACAAATTCGTGTTTGTTTCGTGTGAAACGGCGATTTATGAGAAATGACGATAAAATTGCTGTTTTAAACTTGCAAAAACATAGAAAAACGCTGTTTTGAACTATTCAAACTGACAAATTCATGTTTCTTTCGTGTGAAACGGCGATTTATGAGAAATGACGATAAAATTGCTGTTTTAAACTTGCAAAAATATAGAAAAACGCAGTTTTGAACTATTCAAACTGACAAATTCATGTTTCTTTCGTGTGAAACGGCGATTTATGAGAAATAACGATAAAATTGCTGTTTTAAACTTGCAAAAACACAGAAAAACGCTGTTTTCAACTATTCAAACTGATAAATTCATGTTTCTTTCGTGCGAAACGGCGATTTATGAGAAATGACAATAAAATTGCTGTTTTAAACTTGCAAAAACATAGAAAAACGCTGTTTTGAACTATTCAAACTGACAAATTCATGTTTCTTTCGTGTGAAACGGCGATTTATGAGAAATGACGATAAAATTGCTGTTTTAAACTTGCAAAAACATAGAAAAACGCTGTTTTCAACTATTCAAACTGATAAATTCATGTTTCTTTCGTGTGAAACGGCGATTTATGAGAAATGACGATAAAATTGCTGTTTTAAACTTGCAAAAACATAGAAAAACGCTGTTTTTAACTATTCAAACTGATAAAATCAGGTTTCTTTCGTTCGAAACGGTGGATTTTTGTGAAATCACGATAAAACTGCTGTTTTAAACTTGCAAAAACATAGAAAAACGCTGTTTTGAACTATTCAAATTGACAAATTCATGTTTCTTTCGTGTGAAACGGCGATTTATGAGAAATGACGATAAAATTGCTGTTTTAAACTTGCAAAAACATAGAAAAACGAAGTTTTCAACTATTCAAACTAATAAATTCATGTTTCTTTCGTGTGAAACGGCGATTTATGAGTAATGACGATAATATTGCTGTTTTAAACTTGCAAAAACATAGAAAAACGCTGTTTTGAACTATTCAAACTGACAAATTCATGTTTCTTTTGTGTGAAACGGCAATTTATGAGAAATGACGATAAAATTGCTGTTTTAAACTTGCAAAAACATAGAAAAACGCTGTTTTCAACTATTCAAACTGATAAATTCATGTTTCTTTCGTGTGAACGGCGATTTATGAGAATGACGATAAAATTGCTGTTTTAAACTTGCAAAAACATAGAAAAACGCTGTTTTTAACTATTCAAACTGATAAATTCAGGTTTCTTTCGTTCGAAACGGTGGATTTTTGTGAAACCACGATAAAACTGCTGTTTTAAACTTGCAAAAACATAGAAAAACGCTGTTTTGAACTATTCAAACTGACAAATTCATGTTTTTTTCGTGTGCAACGGCGATTTATGAGAAATGACGATAAAATTGCTGTTTTAAATTTGCAAAAACATAGAAAAACGCTGTTTTGAACTATTCAAACTGATAAATTCATGTTTCTTTCGTGTGAAACGGCGATTTATGAAATGAAGATAAAATTGCTGTTTTAAACTTGCAAAAACATAGAAAAACGCTGTTTTTAACTATTCAAACTGATAAATTCAAGTTTCTTTCGTTCGAAACGGTGGATTTTTGTGAAATCACGGTAAAACTGCTGTTTTAAACTTGCAAAAACATAGAAAAACGCTGTTTTGAACTATTCAAACTGACAAATTCGTGTTTGTTTCGTGTGAAACGGCGATTTATGAGAAATGACGATAAAATTGCTGTTTTAAACTTGCAAAAACATAGAAAAACGCTGTTTTGAACTATTCAAACTGACAAATTCATGTTTCTTTCGTGTGAAACGGCGATTTATGAGAAATGACGATAAAATTGCTGTTTTAAACTTGCAAAAATATAGAAAAACGCAGTTTTGAACTATTCAAACTGACAAATTCATGTTTCTTTCGTGTGAAACGGCGATTTATGAGAAATAACGATAAAATTGCTGTTTTAAACTTGCAAAAACACAGAAAAACGCTGTTTTCAACTATTCAAACTGATAAATTCATGTTTCTTTCGTGCGAAACGGCGATTTATGAGAAATGACAATAAAATTGCTGTTTTAAACTTGCAAAAACATAGAAAAACGCTGTTTTGAACTATTCAAACTGACAAATTCATGTTTCTTTCGTGTGAAACGGCGATTTATGAGAAATGACGATAAAATTGCTGTTTTAAACTTGCAAAAACATAGAAAAACGCTGTTTTCAACTATTCAAACTGATAAATTCATGTTTCTTTCGTGTGAAACGGCGATTTATGAGAAATGACGATAAAATTGCTGTTTTAAACTTGCAAAAACATAGAAAAACGCTGTTTTTAACTATTCAAACTGATAAAATCAGGTTTCTTTCGTTCGAAACGGTGGATTTTTGTGAAATCACGATAAAACTGCTGTTTTAAACTTGCAAAAACATAGAAAAACGCTGTTTTGAACTATTCAAATTGACAAATTCATGTTTCTTTTGTGTGAAACGGCGATTTATGAGAAATGACGATAAAATTGCTGTTTTAAACTTGCAAACATATAGAAAAACGCAGTTTTGAACTATTCAAACTGACAAATTCATGTTTCTTTCGTGTGAAACGGCGATTTATGAGAAATAACGATAAAATTGCTGTTTTAAACTTGCAAAAACACAGAAAAACGCTGTTTTCAACTATTCAAACTGATAAATTCATGTTTCTTTCGTGCGAAACGGCGATTTATGAGAAATGACAATAAAATTGCTGTTTTAAACTTGCAAAAACATAGAAAAACGCTGTTTTGAACTATTCAAACTGACAAATTTATGTTTCTTTCGTGTGAAACGGAGATTTATAAGAAATGACAATAAAATTGCTGTTTTAAACTTGCAAAAACATAGAAAAACGCTGTTTTGAACTATTCAAACTGACAAATTCATGTTTCTTTCGTGTGAAACGGCGATTTATGAGAAATGACGATAAAATTGCTGTTTTAAACTTGCAAAAACATAGAAAAACGCTGTTTTGAACTATTCAAACTGACAAATTCATGTTTCTTTCGTGTGAAACGGCGATTTATGAGAAATGACGATAAAATTGCTGTTTTAAATTTGCAAAAACATAGAAAAACGCTGCTTTGAACTATTCAAACTGATAAATTCATGTTTCTTTCGTGTGAAACGGCGATTTATGAAATGAAGATAAAATTGCTGTTTTAAACTTGCAAAAACATAGAAAAACGCTGTTTTTAACAATTCAAACTGATAAATTCAAGTTTCTTTCGTTCAAAACGGTGGATTTTTGTGAAATCACGGTAAAACTGCTGTTTTAAACTTGCAAAAACATAGAAAAACGCTGTTTTGAACTATTCAAACTGACAAATTCGTGTTTGTTTCGTGTGAAACGGCGATTTATGAGAAATGACGATAAAATTGCTGTTTTAAACTTGCAAAAACATAGAAAAACGCTGTTTTGAACTATTCAAACTGACAAATTCATGTTTCTTTCGTGTGAAACGGCGATTTATGAGAAATGACGATAAAATTGCTGTTTTAAACTTGCAAAAATATAGAAAAAACGCAGTTTTGAACTTTTCAAACTGACAAATTCATGTTTCTTTCGTGTGAAACGGCGATTTATGAGAAATAACGATAAAATTGCTGTTTTAAACTTGCAAAAACACAGAAAAACGCTGTTTTCAACTATTCAAACTGATAAATTCATGTTTCTTTCGTGCGAAACGGCGATTTATGAGAAATGACAATAAAATTGCTGTTTTAAACTTGCAAAAACATAGAAAAACGCTGTTTTGAACTATTCAAACTGAAAAATTCATGTTTCTTTCGTGTGAAACGGCGATTTATGAGAAATGATTATAAAATTGCTGTTTTAAACTTGCAAAAACATAGAAAAACGCTGTTTTCAACTATTCAAACTGATAAATTCATGTTTCTTTCGTGTGAAACGGCGATTTATGAGAAATGACGATAAAATTGCTGTTTTAAACTTGCAAAAACATAGAAAAACGCTGTTTTTAACTATTCAAACTGATAAAATCAGGTTTCTTTCGTTCGAAACGGTGGATTTTTGTGAAATCACGATAAAACTGCTGTTTTAAACTTGCAAAAACATAGAAAAACGCTGTTTTGAACTATTCAAATTGACAAATTCATGTTTCTTTCGTATGAAACGGCGATTTATGAGAAATGACAATAAAATTGCTGTTTTAAACTTGCAAACATATAGAAAAACGCAGTTTTGAACTATTCAAACTGACAAATTCATGTTTCTTTCGTGTGAAACGGCGATTTATGAGAAATAACGATAAAATTGCTGTTTTAAACTTGCAAAAACACAGAAAAACGCTGTTTTCAACTATTCAAACTGATAAATTCATGTTTCTTTCGTGCGAAACGGCGATTTATGAGAAATGACAATAAAATTGCTGTTTTAAACTTGCAAAAACATAGAAAAACGCTGTTTTGAACTATTCAAACTGACAAATTTATGTTTCTTTCGTGTGAAACGGCGATTTATAAGAAATGACAATAAAATTGCTGTTTTAAACTTGCAAAAACATAGAAAAACGCTGTTTTGAACTATTCAAACTGACAAATTCATGTTTCTTTCGTGTGAAACGGCGATTTATGAGAAATGACTATAAAATTGCTATTTTAAACTTGCAAACATATAGAAAAACGCAGTTTTAAACTATTCAAACTGACAAATTCATGTTTATTTCGTGTGAAACGGCGATTTATGAGAAATAACGATAAAATTGCTGTTTTAAACTTGCAAAAACACAGAAAATCGCTGTTTTCAACTATTCAAACTGATAAATTCATGTTTCTTTCGTGCGAAACGGCGATTTATGAGAAATGACAATAAAATTGCTGTTTTAAACTTGCAAAAACATAGAAAAACGCTGTTTTGAACTATTCAAACTGACAAATTTATGTTTCTTTCGTGTGAAACGGCGATTTATAAGAAATGACAATAAAATTGCTGTTTTAAACTTGCAAAAACATAGAAAAACGCTGTTTTGAACTATTCAAACTGACAAATTCATGTTTCTTTCGTGTGAAACGGCGATTTATGAGAAATGACTATAAAATTGCTGTTTTAAACTTGCAAAAACATAGAAAAACGCTGTTTTCAACTATTCAAACTGATAAATTCATGTTTCTTTCGTGTGAAACGGCGATTTATGAGAATGACGATAAAATTGCTGTTTTAAACTTGCAAAAACATAGAAAAACGCTGTTTTTAACTATTCAAACTGATAAATTCAGGTTTCTTTCGTTCGAAACGGTGGATTTTTGTGAAACCACGATAAAACTGCTGTTTTAAACTTGCAAAAACATAGAAAAACGCTGTTTTGAACTATTCAAACTGACAAATTCATGTTTTTTTCGTGTGCAACGGCGATTTATGAGAAAAGACGATAAAATTGCTGTTTTAAACTTGCAAAAACATAGAAAAACGCTGTTTTAACTATTCAAACTGATAAATTCAGGTTTCTTTCGTTCGAAACGGTGGATTTTTGTGAAATCACGATAAAACTGCTGTTTTAAACTTGCAAAAACATAGAAAAACGCTGTTTTGAACTATTCAAACTGACAAATTCATGTTTCTTTCGTGTGAAACGGCGATTTATGAGAAATGACGATAAAATTGCTGTTTTAAACATGCAAAAACATAGAAAAACGCTGTTTTGAACTATTCAAACTGACAAATTTATGTTTCTTTCGTGTGAAACGGCGATTTATGAGAAATGACGATAAAATTGCTGTTTTAAACTTGCAAAAACATAGAAAAACGCTGTTTTTAACTATTCAAACTGATAAAATCAGGTTTCTTTCGTTCGAAACGGTGGATTTTTGTGAAATCACGATAAAACTGCTGTTTTAAACTTGCAAAAACATAGAAAAACGCTGTTTTGAACTATTCAAATTGACAAATTCATGTTTCTTTCGTATGAAACGGCGATTTATGAGAAATGACAATAAAATTGCTGTTTTAAACTTGCAAACATATAGAAAAACGCAGTTTTGAACTATTCAAACTGACAAATTCATGTTTCTTTCGTGTGAAACGGCGATTTATGAGAAATAACGATAAAATTGCTGTTTTAAACTTGCAAAAACACAGAAAAACGCTGTTTTCAACTATTCAAACTGATAAATTCATGTTTCTTTCGTGCGAAACGGCGATTTATGAGAAATGACAATAAAATTGCTGTTTTAAACTTGCAAAAACATAGAAAAACGCTGTTTTGAACTATTCAAACTGACAAATTTATGTTTCTTTCGTGTGAAACGGCGATTTATAAGAAATGACAATAAAATTGCTGTTTTAAACTTGCAAAAACATAGAAAAACGCTGTTTTGAACTATTCAAACTGACAAATTCATGTTTCTTTCGTGTGAAACGGCGATTTATGAGAAATGACTATAAAATTGCTATTTTAAACTTGCAAACATATAGAAAAACGCAGTTTTAAACTATTCAAACTGACAAATTCATGTTTATTTCGTGTGAAACGGCGATTTATGAGAAATAACGATAAAATTGCTGTTTTAAACTTGCAAAAACACAGAAAATCGCTGTTTTCAACTATTCAAACTGATAAATTCATGTTTCTTTCGTGCGAAACGGCGATTTATGAGAAATGACAATAAAATTGCTGTTTTAAACTTGCAAAAACATAGAAAAACGCTGTTTTGAACTATTCAAACTGACAAATTTATGTTTCTTTCGTGTGAAACGGCGATTTATAAGAAATGACAATAAAATTGCTGTTTTAAACTTGCAAAAACATAGAAAAACGCTGTTTTGAACTATTCAAACTGACAAATTCATGTTTCTTTCGTGTGAAACGGCGATTTATGAGAAATGACTATAAAATTGCTGTTTTAAACTTGCAAAAACATAGAAAAACGCTGTTTTCAACTATTCAAACTGATAAATTCATGTTTCTTTCGTGTGAAACGGCGATTTATGAGAATGACGATAAAATTGCTGTTTTAAACTTGCAAAAACATAGAAAAACGCTGTTTTTAACTATTCAAACTGATAAATTCAGGTTTCTTTCGTTCGAAACGGTGGATTTTTGTGAAACCACGATAAAACTGCTGTTTTAAACTTGCAAAAACATAGAAAAACGCTGTTTTGAACTATTCAAACTGACAAATTCATGTTTTTTTCGTGTGCAACGGCGATTTATGAGAAATGACGATAAAATTGCTGTTTTAAACTTGCAAAAACATAGAAAAACGCTGTTTTTAACTATTCAAACTGATAAATTCAGGTTTCTTTCGTTCGAAACGGTGGATTTTTGTGAAATCACGATAAAACTGCTGTTTTAAACTTGCAAAAACATAGAAAAACGCTGTTTTGAACTATTCAAACTGACAAATTCATGTTTCTTTCGTGTGAAACGGCGATTTATGAGAAATGACGATGAAATTGCTGTTTTAAACATGCAAAAACATAGAAAAACGCTGTTTTGAACTATTCAAACTGACAAATTCATGTTTCTTTCGTGTGAAACGGCGATTTATGAGAAATGATGATAAAATTGCTGTTTTAAATTTGCAAAAACATAGAAAAACGCTGTTTTGAACTATTCAAACTGATAAATTCATGTTTCTTTCGTGTGAAACGGCGATTTATGAAATGAAGATAAAATTGCTGTTTTAAACTTGCAAAAACATAGAAAAACGCTGTTTTTAACTATTCAAACTGATAAATTCAAGTTTCTTTCGTTCGAAACGGTGGATTTTTGTGAAATCACGGTAAAACTGCTGTTTTAAACTTGCAAAAACATAGAAAAACGCTGTTTTGAACTATTCAAACTGACAAATTCGTGTTTGTTTCGTGTGAAACGGCGATTTATGAGAAATGACGATAAAATTGCTGTTTTAAACTTGCAAAAACATAGAAAAACGCTGTTTTGAACTATTCAAACTGACAAATTCATGTTTCTTTCGTGTGAAACGGCGATTTATGAGAAATGACGATAAAATTGCTGTTTTAAACTTGCAAAAATATAGAAAAACGCAGTTTTGAACTATTCAAACTGACAAATTCATGTTTCTTTCGTGTGAAACGGCGATTTATGAGAAATAACGATAAAATTGCTGTTTTAAACTTGCAAAAACACAGAAAAACGCTGTTTTCAACTATTCAAACTGATAAATTCATGTTTCTTTCGTGCGAAACGGCGATTTATGAGAAATGACAATAAAATTGCTGTTTTAAACTTGCAAAAACATAGAAAAACGCTGTTTTGAACTATTCAAACTGACAAATTCATGTTTCTTTCGTGTGAAACGGCGATTTATGAGAAATGACGATAAAATTGCTGTTTTAAACTTGCAAAAACATAGAAAAACGCTGTTTTCAACTATTCAAACTGATAAATTCATGTTTCTTTCGTGTGAAACGGCGATTTATGAGAAATGACGATAAAATTGCTGTTTTAAACTTGCAAAAACATAGAAAAACGCTGTTTTTAACTATTCAAACTGATAAAATCAGGTTTCTTTCGTTCAAAACGGTGGATTTTTGTGAAATCACGATAAAACTGCTGTTTTAAACTTGCAAAAACATAGAAAAACGCTGTTTTGAACTATTCAAATTGACAAATTCATGTTTCTTTCGTGTGAAACGGCAATTTATGAGAAATGACGATAAAATTGCTGTTTTAAACTTGCAAAAATATAAAAAAACGCAGTTTTGAACTATTCAAACTGACAAATTCTTGTTTCTTTCGTGTGAAACGGCGATTTATGAGAAATAACGATAAAATTGCTGTTTTAAACTTGCAAAAACACAGAAAAACGCTGTTTTCAACTATTCAAACTGATAAATTCATGTTTCTTTCGTGCGAAACGGCGATTTATGAGAAATGACAATAAAATTGCTGTTTTAAACTTGCAAAAACATAGAAAAACCCTGTTTTGAACTATTCAAACTGACAAATTTATGTTTCTTTCGTGTGAAACGGCGATTTATAAGAAATGACAATAAAATTGCTGTTTTAAACTTGCAAAAACATAGAAAAACGCTGTTTTAAACTATTCAAACTGACAAATTCATGTTTCTTTCGTGTGAAACGGCGATTTATGAGAAATGACGATAAAATTGCTGTTTTAAACTTGCAAAAACATAGAAAAACGCTGTTTTCAACTATTCAAACTGATAAATTCATGTTTCTTTCGTGTGAAACGGCGATTTATGAGAATGACGATAAAATTGCTGTTTTAAACTTGCAAAAACATAGAAAAACGCTGTTTTTAACTATTCAAACTGATAAATTCAGGTTTCTTTCGTTCGAAACGGTGGATTTTTGTGAAACCACGATAAAACTGCTGTTTTAAACTTGCAAAAACATAGAAAAACGCTGTTTTGAACTATTCAAACTGACAAATTCATGTTTTTTTCGTGTGCAACGGCGATTTATGAGAAATGACGATAAAATTGCTGTTTTAAACTTGCAAAAACATAGAAAAACGCTGTTTTTAACTATTCAAACTGATAAATTCAGGTTTCTTTCGTTCGAAACGGTGGATTTTTGTGAAATCACGATAAAACTGCTGTTTTAAACTTGCAAAAACATAGAAAAACGCTGTTTTGAACTATTCAAACTGACAAATTCATGTTTCTTTCGTGTGAAACGGCGATTTATGAGAAATGACGATAAAATTGCTGTTTTAAACATGCAAAAACATAGAAAAACGCTGTTTTGAACTATTCAAACTGACAAATTCATGTTTCTTTCGTGTGAAACGGCGATTTATGAGAAATGACGATAAAATTGCTGTTTTAAATTTGCAAAAACATAGAAAAACGCTGTTTTGAACTATTCAAACTGATAAATTCATGTTTCTTTCGTGTGAAACGGCGATTTATGAAATTAAGATAAAATTGCTGTTTTAAACTTGCAAAAACATAGAAAAACGCTGTTTTTAACTATTCAAACTGATAAATTCAGGTTTCTTTCGTTCGAAACGGTGGATTTTTGTGAAATCACGATAAAACTGCTGTTTTAAACTTGCAAAAACATAGAAAAACGCTGTTTTGAACTATTCAAACTGACAAATTCATGTTTCTTTCGTGTGAAACGGCGATTTATGAGAAATGACGATAAAATTGCTGTTTTAAACATGCAAAAACATAGAAAAACGCTGTTTTGAACTATTCAAACTGACAAATTCATGTTTCTTTCGTGTGAAACGGCGATTTATGAGAAATGATGATAAAATTGCTGTTTTAAATTTGCAAAAACATAGAAAAACGCTGTTTTGAACTATTCAAACTGATAAATTCATGTTTCTTTCGTGTGAAACGGCGATTTATGAAATGAAGATAAAATTGCTGTTTTAAACTTGCAAAAACATAGAAAAACGCTGTTTTTAACTATTCAATCTGATAAATTCAAGTTTCTTTCGTTCGAAACGGTGGATTTTTGTGAAATCACGGTAAAACTGCTGTTTTAAACTTGCAAAAACATAGAAAAACGCTGTTTTGAACTATTCAAACTGACAAATTCGTGTTTGTTTCGTGTGAAACGGCGATTTATGAGAAATGACGATAAAATTGCTGTTTTAAACTTGCAAAAACATAGAAAAACGCTGTTTTGAACTATTCAAACTGACAAATTCATGTTTCTTTCGTGTGAAACGGCGATTTATGAGAAATGACGATAAAATTGCTGTTTTAAACTTGCAAAAATATAGAAAAACGCAGTTTTGAACTATTCAAACTGACAAATTCATGTTTCTTTCGTGTGAAACGGCGATTTATGAGAAATAACGATAAAATTGCTGTTTTAAACTTGCAAAAACACAGAAAAACGCTGTTTTCAACTATTCAAACTGATAAATTCATGTTTATTTCGTGCGAAACGGCGATTTATGAGAAATGACAATAAAATTGCTGTTTTAAACTTGCAAAAACATAGAAAAACGCTGTTTTGAACTATTCAAACTGACAAATTCATGTTTCTTTCGTGTGAAACGGCGATTTATGAGAAATGACGATAAAATTGCTGTTTTAAACTTGCAAAAACATAGAAAAACGCTGTTTTCAACTATTCAAACTGATAAATTCATGTTTCTTTTGTGTGGAACGGCGATTTATGAGAAATGACGATAAAATTGCTGTTTTAAACTTGCAAAAACATAGAAAAACGCTGTTTTTAACTATTCAAACTGATAAAATCAGGTTTCTTTCGTTCAAAACGGTGGATTTTTGTGAAATCACGATAAAACTGCTGTTTTAAACTTGCAAAAACATAGAAAAACGCTGTTTTGAACTATTCAAATTGACAAATTCATGTTTCTTTCGTGTGAAACGGCGATTTATGAGAAATGACGATAAAATTGCTGTTTTAAACTTGCAAAAATATAGAAAAACGCAGTTTTGAACTATTCAAACTGACAAATTCTTGTTTCTTTTGTGTGAAACGGCGATTTATGAGAAATAACGATAAAATTGCTGTTTTAAACTTGCAAAAACATAGAAAAACGCTATTTTGAACTATTCAAACTGACAAATTCATGTTTTTTTCGTGTGCAACGGCGATTTATGAGAAATGACGATAAAATTGCTGTTTTAAACATGCAAAAACATAGAAAAACGCTGTTTTTAACTATTCAAACTGATAAATTCATGTTTTTTTCGTGTGCAACGGCGATTTATGAGAAATGACGATAAAATTGCTGTTTTAAACTTGCAAAAACATAGAAAAACGCTGTTTTTAACTATTGAAACTGATAAATTCAGGTTTCTTTCGTTCGAAACGGTGGATTTTTGTGAAACCACGATAAAACTGCTGTTTTAAACTTGCAAAAACATAGAAAAACGCTGTTTTGAACTATTCAAACTGACAAATTCATGTTTTTTTCGTGTGCAACGGCGATTTATGAGAAATGACGATAAAATTGCTGTTTTAAACTTGCAAAAACATAGAAAAACGCTGTTTTTAACTATTCAAACTGATAAATTCAGGTTTCTTTCGTTCGAAACGGTGGATTTTTGTGAAATCACGATAAAACTGCTGTTTTAAACTTGCAAAAACATAGAAAAACGCTGTTTTGAACTATTCAAACTGACAAATTCATGTTTCTTTCGTGTGAAACGGCGATTTATGAGAAATGACGATAAAATTGCTGTTTTAAACATGCAAAAACATAGAAAAACGCTGTTTTGAACTATTCAAACTGACAAATTCATGTTTCTTTCGTGTGAAACGGCGATTTATGAGAAATGACGATAAAATTGCTGTTTTAAATTTGCAAAAACATAGAAAAACGCTGTTTTGAACTATTCAAACTGATAAATTCATGTTTCTTTCGTGTGAAACGGCGATTTATGAAATTAAGATAAAATTGCTGTTTTAAACTTGCAAAAACATAGAAAAACGCTGTTTTTAACTATTCAAACTGATAAATTCAGGTTTCTTTCGTTCGAAACGGTGGATTTTTGTGAAATCACGATAAAACTGCTGTTTTAAACTTGCAAAAACATAGAAAAACGCTGTTTTGAACTATTCAAACTGACAAATTCATGTTTCTTTCGTGTGAAACGGCGATTTATGAGAAATGACGATAAAATTGCTGTTTTAAACATGCAAAAACATAGAAAAACGCTGTTTTGAACTATTCAAACTGACAAATTCATGTTTCTTTCGTGTGAAACGGCGATTTATGAGAAATGATGATAAAATTGCTGTTTTAAATTTGCAAAAACATAGAAAAACGCTGTTTTGAACTATTCAAACTGATAAATTCATGTTTCTTTCGTGTGAAACGGCGATTTATGAAATGAAGATAAAATTGCTGTTTTAAACTTGCAAAAACATAGAAAAACGCTGTTTTTAACTATTCAAACTGATAAATTCAAGTTTCTTTCGTTCGAAACGGTGGATTTTTGTGAAATCACGGTAAAACTGCTGTTTTAAACTTGCAAAAACATAGAAAAACGCTGTTTTGAACTATTCAAACTGACAAATTCGTGTTTGTTTCGTGTGAAACGGCGATTTATGAGAAATGACGATAAAATTGCTGTTTTAAACTTGCAAAAACATAGAAAAACGCTGTTTTGAACTATTCAAACTGACAAATTCATGTTTCTTTCGTGTGAAACGGCGATTTATGAGAAATGACGATAAAATTGCTGTTTTAAACTTGCAAAAATATAGAAAAACGCAGTTTTGAACTATTCAAACTGACAAATTCATGTTTCTTTCGTGTGAAACGGCGATTTATGAGAAATAACGATAAAATTGCTGTTTTAAACTTGCAAAAACACAGAAAAACGCTGTTTTCAACTATTCAAACTGATAAATTCATGTTTATTTCGTGCGAAACGGCGATTTATGAGAAATGACAATAAAATTGCTGTTTTAAACTTGCAAAAACATAGAAAAACGCTGTTTTGAACTATTCAAACTGACAAATTCATGTTTCTTTCGTGTGAAACGGCGATTTATGAGAAATGACGATAAAATTGCTGTTTTAAACTTGCAAAAACATAGAAAAACGCTGTTTTCAACTATTCAAACTGATAAATTCATGTTTCTTTTGTGTGGAACGGCGATTTATGAGAAATGACGATAAAATTGCTGTTTTAAACTTGCAAAAACATAGAAAAACGCTGTTTTTAACTATTCAAACTGATAAAATCAGGTTTCTTTCGTTCAAAACGGTGGATTTTTGTGAAATCACGATAAAACTGCTGTTTTAAACTTGCAAAAACATAGAAAAACGCTGTTTTGAACTATTCAAATTGACAAATTCATGTTTCTTTCGTGTGAAACGGCGATTTATGAGAAATGACGATAAAATTGCTGTTTTAAACTTGCAAAAATATAGAAAAACGCAGTTTTGAACTATTCAAACTGACAAATTCTTGTTTCTTTTGTGTGAAACGGCGATTTATGAGAAATAACGATAAAATTGCTGTTTTAAACTTGCAAAAACACAGAAAAACGCTGTTTTCAACTATTCAAACTGACAAATTCATGTTTCTTTCGTGTGAAACGGCGATTTATGAGAAATAACGATAAAATTGCTGTTTTAAACTTGCAAAAACATAGAAAAACGCTGTTTTGAACTATTCAAACTGACAAATTTATGTTTCTTTCGTGTGAAACGGCGATTTATAAGAAATGACAATAAAATTGCTGTTTTAAACTTGCAAAAACATAGAAAAACGCTGTTTTTAACTATTCAAACTGATAAATTCAGGTTTCTTTCGTTCGAAACGGTGGATTTTTGTGAAATCACGGTAAAACTGCTGTTTTAAACTTGCAAAAACATAGAAAAACGCTGTTTTGAACTATTCAAACTGACAAATTCGTGTTTCTTTCGTGTGAAACGGGGATTTATGAGAAATGACGATAAAATTGCTGTTTTAAACTTGCAAAAACATAGAAAAACGCTGTTTTGAACTATTCAAACTGACAAATTCATGTTTCTTTCGTGTGAAACGGCGATTTATGAGAAATGACGATAAAATTGCTGTTTTAAATTTGCAAAAACATAGAAAAACGCTGTTTTGAACTATTCAAACTGATAAATTCATGTTTCTTTCGTGTGAAACGGCGATTTATGAAATGAAGATAAAATTGCTGTTTTAAACTTGCAAAAACATAGAAAAACGCTGTTTTTAACTATTCAAACTGATAAATTCAAGTTTCTTTCGTTCGAAACGGTGGATTTTTGTGAAATCACGGTAAAACTGCTGTTTTAAACTTGCAAAAACATAGAAAAACGCTGTTTTGAACTATTCAAACTGACAAATTCGTGTTTGTTTCGTGTGAAACGGCGATTTATGAGAAATGACGATAAAATTGCTGTTTTAAACTTGCAAAAACATAGAAAAACGCTGTTTTGAACTATTCAAACTGACAAATTCATGTTTCTTTCGTGTGAAACGGCGATTTATGAGAAATGACGATAAAATTGCTGTTTTAAACTTGCAAAAATATAGAAAAACGCAGTTTTGAACTATTCAAACTGACAAATTCATGTTTCTTTTGTGTGAAACGGCGATTTATGAGAAATAACGATAAAATTGCTGTTTTAAACTTGCAAAAACAAAGAAAAACGCTGTTTTCAACTATTCAAACTGATAAATTCATGTTTCTTTCGTGCGAAACGGCGATTTATGAGAAATGATAATAAAATTGCTGTTTTAAACTTGCAAAAACATAGAAAAACGCTGTTTTGAACTATTCAAACTGACAAATTCATGTTTCTTTCGTGTGAAACGGCGATTTATGAGAAATGACGATAAAATTGCTGTTTTAAACTTGCAAAAACATAGAAAAACGCTGTTTTCAACTATTCAAACTGATAAATTCATGTTTCTTCGTGTGAAACGGCGATTTATGAGAAATGACGATAAAATTGCTGTTTTAAACTTGCAAAAACATAGAAAAACGCTGTTTTTAACTATTCAAACTGATAAAATCAGGTTTCTTTCGTTCGAAACGGTGGATTTTTGTGAAATCACGATAAAATTGCTGTTTTAAACTTGCAAAAACACAGAAAAACGCTGTTTTCAACTATTCAAACTGATAAATTCATGTTTCTTTCGTGCGAAACGGCGATTTATGAGAAATGACAATAAAATTGCTGTTTTAAACTTGCAAAAACATAGAAAAACGCTGTTTTGAACTATTCAAACTGACAAATTTATGTTTCTTTCGTGTGAAACGGCGATTTATAAGAAATGACAATAAAATTGCTGTTTTAAACTTGCAAAAACATAGAAAAACGCTGTTTTTAACTATTCAAACTGATAAATTCAGGTTTCTTTCGTTCGAAACGGTGGATTTTTGTGAAACCACGATAAAACTGCTGTTTTAAACTTGCAAAAACATAGAAAAACGCTGTTTTGAACTATTCAAACTGACAAATTCATGTTTTTTTCGTGTGCAACGGCGATTTATGAGAAATGACGATAAAATTGCTGTTTTAAACTTGCAAAAACATAGAAAAACGCTGTTTTTAACTATTCAAACTGATAAATTCAGGTTTCTTTCGTTCGAAACGGTGGATTTTTGTGAAATCACGATAAAACTGCTGTTTTAAACTTGCAAAAACATAGAAAAACGCTGTTTTGAACTATTCAAACTGACAAATTCATGTTTCTTTCGTGTGAAACGGCGATTTATGAGAAATGACGATAAAATTGCTGTTTTAAACATGCAAAAACATAGAAAAACGCTGTTTTGAACTATTCAAACTGACAAATTCATGTTTCTTTCGTGTGAAACGGCGATTTATGAGAAATGACGATAAAATTGCTGTTTTAAATTTGCAAAAACATAGAAAAACGCTGTTTTGAACTATTCAAACTGATAAATTCATGTTTCTTTCGTGTGAAACGGCGATTTATGAAATTAAGATAAAATTGCTGTTTTAAACTTGCAAAAACATAGAAAAACGCTGTTTTTAACTATTCAAACTGATAAATTCAGGTTTCTTTCGTTCGAAACGGTGGATTTTTGTGAAATCACGGTAAAACTGCTGTTTTAAACTTGCAAAAACATAGAAAAACGCTGTTTTGAACTATTCAAACTGACAAATTCGTGTTTCTTTCGTGTGAAACGGGGATTTATGAGAAATGACGATAAAATTGCTGTTTTAAACTTGCAAAAACATAGAAAAACGCTGTTTTGAACTATTCAAACTGACAAATTCATGTTTCTTTCGTGTGAAACGGCGATTTATGAGAAATGACGATAAAATTGCTGTTTTAAATTTGCAAAAACATAGAAAAACGCTGTTTTGAACTATTCAAACTGATAAATTCATGTTTCTTTCGTGTGAAACGGCGATTTATGAAATGAAGATAAAAATGCTGTTTTAAACTTGCAAAAACATAGAAAAACGCTGTTTTTAACTATTCAAACTGATAAATTCAAGTTTCTTTCGTTCGAAACGGTGGATTTTTGTGAAATCACGGTAAAACTGCTGTTTTAAACTTGCAAAAACATAGAAAAACGCTGTTTTGAACTATTCAAACTGACAAATTCGTGTTTGTTTCGTGTGAAACGGCGATTTATGAGAAATGACGATAAAATTGCTGTTTTAAACTTGCAAAAACATAGAAAAACGCTGTTTTGAACTATTCAAACTGACAAATTCATGTTTCTTTCGTGTGAAACGGCGATTTATGAGAAATGACGATAAAATTGCTGTTTTAAACTTGCAAAAATATAGAAAAACGCAGTTTTGAACTATTCAAACTGACAAATTCATGTTTCTTTTGTGTGAAACGGCGATTTATGAGAAATAACGATAAAATTGCTGTTTTAAACTTGCAAAAACACAGAAAAACGCTGTTTTCAACTATTCAAACTGATAAATTCATGTTTCTTTCGTGCGAAACGGCGATTTATGAGAAATGACGATAAAATTGCTGTTTTAAACTTGCAAAAACATAGAAAAACGCTGTTTTTAACTATTCAAACTGATAAATTTAGGTTTCTTTCGTTCGAAACGGTGGATTTTTGTGAAATCACGATAAAACTGCTGTTTTAAACTTGCAAAAACATAGAAAAACGCTGTTTTGAACTATTCAAACTGACAAATTCATGTTTCTTTCGTGTGAAACGGCGATTTATGAGAAATGACGATAAAATTGCTGTTTTAAACATGCAAAAACATAGAAAAACGCTGTTTTGAACTATTCAAACTGACATATTCATGTTTCTTTCGTGTGAAACGGCGATTTATGAGAAATGACGATAAAATTGCTGTTTTAAATTTGCAAAAACATAGAAAAACGCTGTTTTGAACTATTCAAACTGATAAATTCATGTTTCTTTCGTGTGAAACGGCGATTTATGAAATTAAGATAAAATTGCTGTTTTAAACTTGCAAAAACATAGAAAAACGCTGTTTTTAACTATTCAAACTGATAAATTCAGGTTTCTTTCGTTCGAAACGGTGGATTTTTGTGAAATCACGGTAAAACTGCTGTTTTAAACTTGCAAAAACATAGAAAAACGCTGTTTTGAACTATTCAAACTGACAAATTCGTGTTTCTTTCGTGTGAAACGGGGATTTATGAGAAATGACGATAAAATTGCTGTTTTAAACTTGCAAAAACATAGAAAAACGCTGTTTTGAACTATTCAAACTGACAAATTCATGTTTCTTTCGTGTGAAACGGCGATTTATGAGAAATGACGATAAAATTGCTGTTTTAAATTTGCAAAAACATAGAAAAACGCTGTTTTGAACTATTCAAACTGATAAATTCATGTTTCTTTCGTGTGAAACGGCGATTTATGAAATGAAGATAAAATTGCTGTTTTAAACTTGCAAAAACATAGAAAAACGCTGTTTTTAACTATTCAAACTGATAAATTCAAGTTTCTTTCGTTCGAAACGGTGGATTTTTGTGAAATCACGGTAAAACTGCTGTTTTAAACTTGCAAAAACATAGAAAAACGCTGTTTTGAACTATTCAAACTGACAAATTCGTGTTTGTTTCGTGTGAAACGGCGATTTATGAGAAATGACGATAAAATTGCTGTTTTAAACTTGCAAAAACATAGAAAAACGCTGTTTTGAACTATTCAAACTGATAAATTCAAGTTTCTTTCGTTCGAAACGGTGGATTTTTGTTAAATCACGATAAAACTGCTGTTTTAAACTTGCAAAAACATAGAAAAACGCTGTTTTGAACTATTCAAACTGACAAATTCATGTTTCTTTCGTGTGAAACGGCGATTTATGAGAAATGACGATAAAATTGCTGTTTTAAACATGCAAAAACATAGAAAAACGCTGTTTTGAACTATTCAAACTGACATATTCATGTTTCTTTCGTGTGAAACGGCGATTTATGAGAAATGACGATAAAATTGCTGTTTTAAATTTGCAAAAACATAGAAAAACGCTGTTTTGAACTATTCAAACTGATAAATTCATGTTTCTTTCGTGTGAAACGGCGATTTATGAAATTAAGATAAAATTGCTGTTTTAAACTTGCAAAAACATAGAAAAACGCTGTTTTTAACTATTCAAACTGATAAATTCAGGTTTCTTTCGTTCGAAACGGTGGATTTTTGTGAAATCACGGTAAAACTGCTGTTTTAAACTTGCAAAAACATAGAAAAACGCTGTTTTGAACTATTCAAACTGACAAATTCGTGTTTCTTTCGTGTGAAACGGGGATTTATGAGAAATGACGATAAAATTGCTGTTTTAAACTTGCAAAAACATAGAAAAACGCTGTTTTGAACTATTCAAACTGACAAATTCATGTTTCTTTCGTGTGAAACGGCGATTTATGAGAAATGACGATAAAATTGCTGTTTTAAATTTGCAAAAACATAGAAAAACGCTGTTTTGAACTATTCAAACTGATAAATTCATGTTTCTTTCGTGTGAAACGGCGATTTATGAAATGAAGATAAAATTGCTGTTTTAAACTTGCAAAAACATAGAAAAACGCTGTTTTTAACTATTCAAACTGATAAATTCAAGTTTCTTTCGTTCGAAACGGTGGATTTTTGTGAAATCACGGTAAAACTGCTGTTTTAAACTTGCAAAAACATAGAAAAACGCTGTTTTGAACTATTCAAACTGACAAATTCGTGTTTGTTTCGTGTGAAACGGCGATTTATGAGAAATGACGATAAAATTGCTGTTTTAAACTTGCAAAAACATAGAAAAACGCTGTTTTGAACTATTCAAACTGACAAATTCATGTTTCTTTCGTGTGAAACGGCGATTTATGAGAAATGACGATAAAATTGCTGTTTTAAACTTGCAAAAATATAGAAAAACGCAGTTTTGAACTATTCAAACTGACAAATTCATGTTTCTTTTGTGTGAAACGGCGATTTATGAGAAATAACGATAAAATTGCTGTTTTAAACTTGCAAAAACAAAGAAAAACGCTGTTTTCAACTATTCAAACTGATAAATTCATGTTTCTTTCGTGCGAAACGGCGATTTATGAGAAATGACAATAAAATTGCTGTTTTAAACTTGCAAAAACATAGAAAAACGCTGTTTTGAACTATTCAAACTGACAAATTCATGTTTCTTTCGTGTGAAACGGCGATTTATGAGAAATGACGATAAAATTGCTGTTTTAAACTTGCAAAAACATAGAAAAACGCTGTTTTCAACTATTCAAACTGATAAATTCATGTTTCTTCGTGTGAAACGGCGATTTATGAGAAATGACGATAAAATTGCTGTTTTAAACTTGCAAAAACATAGAAAAACGCTGTTTTTAACTATTCAAACTGATAAAATCAGGTTTCTTTCGTTCGAAACGGTGGATTTTTGTGAAATCACGATAAAATTGCTGTTTTAAACTTGCAAAAACACAGAAAAACGCTGTTTTCAACTATTCAAACTGATAAATTCATGTTTCTTTCGTGCGAAACGGCGATTTATGAGAAATGACAATAAAATTGCTGTTTTAAACTTGCAAAAACATAGAAAAACGCTGTTTTGAACTATTCAAACTGACAAATTTATGTTTCTTTCGTGTGAAACGGCGATTTATAAGAAATGACAATAAAATTGCTGTTTTAAACTTGCAAAAACATAGAAAAACGCTGTTTTGAACTATTCAAACTGACAAATTCATGTTTCTTTCGTGTGAAACGGCGATTTATGAGAAATGACGATAAAATTGCTGTTTTAAACTTGCAAAAACATAGAAAAACGCTGTTTTCAACTATTCAAACTGATAAATTCATGTTTCTTTCGTGTGAAACGGCGATTTATGAGAAAATACAATAAAATTGCTGTTTTAAATTTGCAAAAACATAGAAAAACGCTGTTTTGAACTATTCAAACTGATAAATTCAGGTTTCTTTCGTTCGAAACGGTGGATTTTTGTGAAACCACGATAAAACTGCTGTTTTAAACTTGCAAAAACATAGAAAAACGCTGTTTTGAACTATTCAAACTGACAAATTCATGTTTTTTTCGTGTGCAACGGCGATTTATGAGAAATGACGATAAAATTGCTGTTTTAAACTTGCAAAAACATAGAAAAACGCTGTTTTCAACTATTCAAACTGATAAATTCATGTTTCTTTCGTGTGAAACGGCGATTTATGAGAAAATACAATAAAATTGCTGTTTTAAATTTGCAAAAACATAGAAAAACGCTGTTTTGAACTATTCAAACTGATAAATTCAGGTTTCTTTCGTTCGAAACGGTGGATTTTTGTGAAACCACGATAAAACTGCTGTTTTAAACTTGCAAAAACATAGAAAAACGCTGTTTTGAACTATTCAAACTGACAAATTCATGTTTTTTTCGTGTGCAACGGCGATTTATGAGAAATGACGATAAAATTGCTGTTTTAAACTTGCAAAAACATAGAAAAACGCTGTTTTTAACTATTCAAACTGATAAATTCAGGTTTCTTTCGTTCGAAACGGTGGATTTTTGTGAAATCACGATAAAACTGCTGTTTTAAACTTGCAAAAACATAGAAAAACGCTGTTTTGAACTATTCAAACTGACAAATTCATGTTTCTTTCGTGTGAAACGGCGATTTATGAGAAATGACGATAAAATTGCTGTTTTAAACATGCAAAAACATAGAAAAACGCTGTTTTGAACTATTCAAACTGACAAATTCATGTTTCTTTCGTGTGAAACGGCGATTTATGAGAAATGACGATAAAATTGCTGTTTTAAATTTGCAAAAACATAGAAAAACGCTGTTTTGAACTATTCAAACTGATAAATTCATGTTTCTTTCGTGTAAAACGGCGATTTATGAAATGAAGATAAAATTGCTGTTTTAAACTTGCAAAAACATAGAAAAACGCTGTTTTTAACTATTCAAACTGATAAATTCAGGTTTCTTTCGTTCGAAACGGTGGATATTTGTGAAATCACGGTAAAACTGCTGTTTTAAGCTTGCAAAAACATAGAAAAACGCTGTGTTTAACTATTCAAACTGATAAAATCAGGTTTCTTTCGTTCGAAACGGTGGATTTTTGTGAAATCACGATAAAACTGCTGTTTTAAACTTGCAAAAACATAGAAAAACGCTGTTTTGAACTATTCAAATTGACAAATTCATGTTTCTTTCGTGTGAAACGGCGATTTATGAGAAATGACGATAAAATTGCTGTTTTAAAATTGCAAAAACATAGAAAAACGCTGTTTTCAACTATTCAAACTGATAAATTCATGTTTCTTTCGTGCGAAACGGCGATTTATGAGAAATGACAATAAAATTGCTGTTTTAAACTTGCAAAAACATAGAAAAACGCTGTTTTGAACTATTAAAACTTACAAATTCATGTTTCTTTTGTGTGAAACGGCGATTTATGAGAAATGACAATAAAATTGCTGTTTTAAACTTGCAAAAACATAGAAAAACGCTGTTTTGAACTATTCAAACTGAAAAATTCATGTTTCTTTCGAGTGAAACGGCGATTTATGAGAAATGACGATAAAATTGCTGTTTTAAAATTGCAAAAACATAGAAAAACGCTGTTTTCAACTATTCAAACTGATAAATTCATGTTTCTTTCGTGTGAAACGGCGATTTATGAGAAATGACCATAAAATTGCTGTTTTAAACTTGCAAAAACATAGAAAAACGCTGTTTTTAACTATTCAAACTGATAAATTCAGGTTTCTTTCGTTCGAAACGGTGGATTTTTGTGAAATCACGATAAAACAGCTGTTTTAAACTTGCAAAAACATAGAAAAACGCTGTTTTGAACTATTCAAATTGACAAATTCATGTTTCTTTCGTGTGAAACGGCGATTTATGAGAAATGACGATAAAATTGCTGTTTTAAACTTGCAAAAATATAGAAAAACGCTGTTTTGAACTACTCAAACTGACAAATTCATGTTTCTTTCGTGTGAAACGGCGATTTATGAGAAATGACGATAAAATTGCTGTTTTAAACTTGCGAAAACATAGAAAAACGCTGTTTTTAACTATTCAAACTGATAAATTCATGTTTCTTTCGTTCGAAACGGTGGATTTTTGTGAAATCACAATAAAACTGCTGTTTTAAACTTGCAAAAACATAGAAAAACGCTGTTTTGAACTATTCAAACTGACAAATTCATGTTTCTTTCGTGTGAAACGGCGATTTATGAGAAATGACGATAAAATTGCTGTTTTAAACTTGCGAAAACATAGAAAAACGCTGTTTTGAACTATTCAAACTGACAAATTCATGTTTCTTTCGTGTGAAACGGCGATTTATGAGAAATGACGATAAAATTGCTGTTTTAAACTTGCAAAAACATAGAAAAACGCAGTTTTCAACTATTCAAACTGATAAATTTATGTGTCTTTCGTGTGAAACGGCGATTTATGAGAAATGACGATAAAATTGCTGTTTTAAACTTGCAAAAACATAGAAAAACGCTGTTTACAACTATTCAAACTGATAAATTCATGTTTCTTTCGTGCGAAACGGCGATTTATGAGAAATGACAATAAAATTGCTGTTTTAAACTTGCAAAAACATAGAAAAACGCTGTTTTGAACTATTCAAATTGACAAATTCATGTTTCTTTCGTGTGAAACGGCGATTTATGAGAAATGACGATAAAATTGCTGTTTTAAACTTGCAAAAATATAGAAAAACGCTGTTTTGAACTACTCAAACTGACAAATTCATGTTTCTTTCGTGTGAAACGGCGATTTATGAGAAATGACGATAAAATTGCTGTTTTAAACTTGCGAAAACATAGAAAAACGCTGTTTTTAACTATTCAAACTGATAAATTCATGTTTCTTTCGTTCGAAACGGTGGATTTTTGTGAAATCACAATAAAACTGCTGTTTTAAACTTGCAAAAACATAGAAAAACGCTGTTTTGAACTATTCAAACTGACAAATTCATGTTTCTTTCGTGTGAAACGGCGATTTATGAGAAATGACGATAAAATTGCTGTTTTAAACTTGCGAAAACATAGAAAAACGCTGTTTTTAACTATTCAAATTGATAAATTCAGGTTTCTTTCGTTCGAAACGGTGGATTTTTGTGAAATCACGGTAAAACTGCTGTTTTAAACTTGCAAAAACATAGAAAAACGCTGTTTTGAACTATTCATACTGACAAATTCGTGTTTCTTTCGTGTGAAACGGCGATTTATGAGAAATGACGATAAAATTGCTGTTTTAAACTTGCAAAAACATAGAAAAACGCTGTTTTTAACTATTCAAAATGATAAAATCAGGTTTCTTTCGTGTGAAACGGCGATTTATGAGAAATGACGATAAAATTGCTGTTTTAAACTTGCAAAAATATAGAAAAACGCTGTTTTGAACTACTCAAACTGACAAATTCATGTTTCTTTCGTGTGAAACGGCGATTTATGAGAAATGACGATAAAATTGCTGTTTTAAACTTGCGAAAACATAGAAAAACGGTGTTTTTAACTATTCAAACTGATAAATTCATGTTTCTTTCGTTCGAAACGGTGGATTTTTGTGGAATCACAATAAAACTGCTGTTTTAAACTTGCAAAAACATAGAAAAACGCTGTTTTGAACTATTCAAACTGACAAATTCATGTTTCTTTCGTAAGAAACGGCGATTTATGAGAAATGACGATAAAATTGCTGTTTTAAACTTGCGAAAACATAGAAAAACGCTGTTTTGAACTATTCAAACTGACAAATTCATGTTTCTTTCGTGTGAAACGGCGATTTATGAGAAATGACGATAAAATTGCTGTTTTAAACTTGCAAAAACATAGAAAAACGCAGTTTTCAACTATTCAAACTGATAAATTTATGTTTCTTTCGTGTGAAACGGCGATTTATGAGAAATGACGATAAAATTGCTGTTTTAAACTTGCAAAAACATAGAAAAACGCTGTTTTCAACTATTCAAACTGATAAATTCATGTTTCTTTCGTGCGAAACGGCGATTTATGAGAAATGACAATAAAATTGCTGTTTTAAACTTGCAAAAACATAGAAAAACGCTGTTTTGAACTATTCAAATTGACAAATTCATGTTTCTTTCGTGTGAAACGGCGATTTATGAGAAATGACGATAAAATTGCTGTTTTAAACTTGCAAAAATATAGAAAAACGCTGTTTTGAACTACTCAAACTGACAAATTCATGTTTCTTTCGTGTGAAACGGCGATTTATGAGAAATGACGATAAAATTGCTGTTTTAAACTTGCGAAAACATAGAAAAACGCTGTTTTTAACTATTCAAACTGATAAATTCATGTTTCTTTCGTTCGAAACGGTGGATTTTTGTGAAATCACAATAAAACTGCTGTTTTAAACTTGCAAAAACATAGAAAAACGCTGTTTTGAACTATTCAAACTGACAAATTCATGTTTCTTTCGTGTGAAACGGCGATTTATGAGAAATGACGATAAAATTGCTGTTTTAAACTTGCGAAAACATAGAAAAACGCTGTTTTTAACTATTCAAATTGATAAATTCAGGTTTCTTTCGTTCGAAACGGTGGATTTTTGTGAAATCACGGTAAAACTGCTGTTTTAAACTTGCAAAAACATAGAAAAACGCTGTTTTGAACTATTCATACTGACAAATTCGTGTTTCTTTCGTGTGAAACGGCGATTTATGAGAAATGACGATAAAATTGCTGTTTTAAACTTGCAAAAACATAGAAAAACGCTGTTTTTAACTATTCAAAATGATAAAATCAGGTTTCTTTCGTGTGAAACGGCGATTTATGAGAAATGACGATAAAATTGCTGTTTTAAACTTGCAAAAATATAGAAAAACGCTGTTTTGAACTACTCAAACTGACAAATTCATGTTTCTTTCGTGTGAAACGGCGATTTATGAGAAATGACGATAAAATTGCTGTTTTAAACTTGCGAAAACATAGAAAAACGGTGTTTTTAACTATTCAAACTGATAAATTCATGTTTCTTTCGTTCGAAACGGTGGATTTTTGTGGAATCACAATAAAACTGCTGTTTTAAACTTGCAAAAACATAGAAAAACGCTGTTTTGAACTATTCAAACTGACAAATTCATGTTTCTTTCGTAAGAAACGGCGATTTATGAGAAATGACGATAAAATTGCTGTTTTAAACTTGCGAAAACATAGAAAAACGCTGTTTTGAACTATTCAAACTGACAAATTCATGTTTCTTTCGTGTGAAACGGCGATTTATGAGAAATGACGATAAAATTGCTGTTTTAAACTTGCAAAAACATAGAAAAACGCAGTTTTCAACTATTCAAACTGATAAATTTATGTTTCTTTCGTGTGAAACGGCGATTTATGAGAAATGACGATAAAATTGCTGTTTTAAACTTGCAAAAACATAGAAAAACGCTGTTTTCAACTATTCAAACTGATAAATTCATGTTTCTTTCGTGCGAAACGGCGATTTATGAGAAATGACAATAAAATTGCTGTTTTAAACTTGCAAAAACATAGAAAAACGCTGTTTTGAACTATTCAAATTGACAAATTCATGTTTCTTTCGTGTGAAACGGCGATTTATGAGAAATGACGATAAAATTGCTGTTTTAAACTTGCAAAAATATAGAAAAACGCTGTTTTGAACTACTCAAACTGACAAATTCATGTTTCTTTCGTGTGAAACGGCGATTTATGAGAAATGACGATAAAATTGCTGTTTTAAACTTGCGAAAACATAGAAAAACGCTGTTTTTAACTATTCAAACTGATAAATTCATGTTTCTTTCGTTCGAAACGGTGGATTTTTGTGAAATCACAATAAAACTGCTGTTTTAAACTTGCAAAAACATAGAAAAACGCTGTTTTGAACTATTCAAACTGACAAATTCATGTTTCTTTCGTGTGAAACGGCGATTTATGAGAAATGACGATAAAATTGCTGTTTTAAACTTGCGAAAACATAGAAAAACGCTGTTTTGAACTATTCAAACTGACAAATTCATGTTTCTTTCGTGTGAAACGGCGATTTATGAGAAATGACGATAAAATTGCTGTTTTAAACTTGCAAAAACATAGAAAAACGCAGTTTTCAACTATTCAAACTGATAAATTTATGTGTCTTTCGTGTGAAACGGCGATTTATGAGAAATGACGATAAAATTGCTGTTTTAAACTTGCAAAAACATAGAAAAACGCTGTTTACAACTATTCAAACTGATAAATTCATGTTTCTTTCGTGCGAAACGGCGATTTATGAGAAATGACAATAAAATTGCTGTTTTAAACTTGCAAAAACATAGAAAAACGCTGTTTTGAACTATTCAAATTGACAAATTCATGTTTCTTTCGTGTGAAACGGCGATTTATGAGAAATGACGATAAAATTGCTGTTTTAAACTTGCAAAAATATAGAAAAACGCTGTTTTGAACTACTCAAACTGACAAATTCATGTTTCTTTCGTGTGAAACGGCGATTTATGAGAAATGACGATAAAATTGCTGTTTTAAACTTGCGAAAACATAGAAAAACGCTGTTTTTAACTATTCAAACTGATAAATTCATGTTTCTTTCGTTCGAAACGGTGGATTTTTGTGAAATCACAATAAAACTGCTGTTTTAAACTTGCAAAAACATAGAAAAACGCTGTTTTGAACTATTCAAACTGACAAATTCATGTTTCTTTCGTGTGAAACGGCGATTTATGAGAAATGACGATAAAATTGCTGTTTTAAACTTGCGAAAACATAGAAAAACGCTGTTTTTAACTATTCAAATTGATAAATTCAGGTTTCTTTCGTTCGAAACGGTGGATTTTTGTGAAATCACGGTAAAACTGCTGTTTTAAACTTGCAAAAACATAGAAAAACGCTGTTTTGAACTATTCATACTGACAAATTCGTGTTTCTTTCGTGTGAAACGGCGATTTATGAGAAATGACGATAAAATTGCTGTTTTAAACTTGCAAAAACATAGAAAAACGCTGTTTTTAACTATTCAAAATGATAAAATCAGGTTTCTTTCGTGTGAAACGGCGATTTATGAGAAATGACGATAAAATTGCTGTTTTAAACTTGCAAAAATATAGAAAAACGCTGTTTTGAACTACTCAAACTGACAAATTCATGTTTCTTTCGTGTGAAACGGCGATTTATGAGAAATGACGATAAAATTGCTGTTTTAAACTTGCGAAAACATAGAAAAACGGTGTTTTTAACTATTCAAACTGATAAATTCATGTTTCTTTCGTTCGAAACGGTGGATTTTTGTGGAATCACAATAAAACTGCTGTTTTAAACTTGCAAAAACATAGAAAAACGCTGTTTTGAACTATTCAAACTGACAAATTCATGTTTCTTTCGTAAGAAACGGCGATTTATGAGAAATGACGATAAAATTGCTGTTTTAAACTTGCGAAAACATAGAAAAACGCTGTTTTGAACTATTCAAACTGACAAATTCATGTTTCTTTCGTGTGAAACGGCGATTTATGAGAAATGACGATAAAATTGCTGTTTTAAACTTGCAAAAACATAGAAAAACGCAGTTTTCAACTATTCAAACTGATAAATTTATGTTTCTTTCGTGTGAAACGGCGATTTATGAGAAATGACGATAAAATTGCTGTTTTAAACTTGCAAAAACATAGAAAAACGCTGTTTTCAACTATTCAAACTGATAAATTCATGTTTCTTTCGTGCGAAACGGCGATTTATGAGAAATGACAATAAAATTGCTGTTTTAAACTTGCAAAAACATAGAAAAACGCTGTTTTGAACTATTCAAATTGACAAATTCATGTTTCTTTCGTGTGAAACGGCGATTTATGAGAAATGACGATAAAATTGCTGTTTTAAACTTGCAAAAATATAGAAAAACGCTGTTTTGAACTACTCAAACTGACAAATTCATGTTTCTTTCGTGTGAAACGGCGATTTATGAGAAATGACGATAAAATTGCTGTTTTAAACTTGCGAAAACATAGAAAAACGCTGTTTTTAACTATTCAAACTGATAAATTCATGTTTCTTTCGTTCGAAACGGTGGATTTTTGTGAAATCACAATAAAACTGCTGTTTTAAACTTGCAAAAACATAGAAAAACGCTGTTTTGAACTATTCAAACTGACAAATTCATGTTTCTTTCGTGTGAAACGGCGATTTATGAGAAATGACAATAAAATTGCTGTTTTAAACTTGCGAAAACATAGAAAAACGCTGTTTTAACTATTCAAACTGATAAATTCAGGTTTCTTTCGTGTGAAACGGCGATTTATGAGAAATGACTATAAAATTGCTGTTTTAAACTTGCAAAAACATAGAAAAACGCTGTTTTCAACTATTCAAACTGATAAATTCATGTTTCTTTTGTGTGAAACGGCGATTTATGAGAATGACGATAAAATTGCTGTTTTAAACTTGCAAAAACATAGAAAAACGCTGTTTTTAACTATTCAAACTGATAAATTCAGGTTTCTTTCGTTCGAAACGGTGGATTTTTGTGAAACCACGATAAAACTGCTGTTTTAAACTTGCAAAAACATAGAAAAACGCTGTTTTGAACTATTCAAACTGACAAATTCATGTTTTTTTCGTGTGCAACGGCGATTTATGAGAAATGACGATAAAATTGCTGTTTTAAACTTGCAAAAACATAGAAAAACGCTGTTTTTAACTATTCAAACTGATAAATTCAGGTTTCTTTCGTTCGAAACGGTGGATTTTTGTGAAATCACGATAAAACTGCTGTTTTAAACTTGCAAAAACATAGAAAAACGCTGTTTTGAACTATTCAAACTGACAAATTCATGTTTCTTTCGTGTGAAACGGCGATTTATGAGAAATGACGATAAAATTGCTGTTTTAAACATGCAAAAACATAGAAAAACGCTGTTTTGAACTATTCAAACTGAACAATTCATGTTTCTTTCGTGTGAAACGGCGATTTATGAGAAATGATGATAAAATTGCTGTTTTAAATTTGCAAAAACATAGAAAAACGCTGTTTTGAACTATTCAAACTGATAAATTCATGTTTCTTTCGTGTGAAACGGCGATTTATGAAATGAAGATAAAATTGCTGTTTTAAACTTGCAAAAACATAGAAAAACGCTGTTTTTAACTATTCAAACTGATAAATTCAAGTTTCTTTCGTTCGAAACGGTGGATTTTTGTGAAATCACGGTAAAACTGCTGTTTTAAACTTGCAAAAACATAGAAAAACGCTGTTTTGAACTATTCAAACTGACAAATTCGTGTTTGTTTCGTGTGAAACGGCGATTTATGAGAAATGACGATAAAATTGCTGTTTTAAACTTGCAAAAACATAGAAAAACGCTGTTTTGAACTATTCAAACTGACAAATTCATGTTTCTTTCGTGTGAAACGGCGATTTATGAGAAATGACGATAAAATTGCTGTTTTAAACTTGCAAAAATATAGAAAAACGCAGTTTTGAGCTATTCAAACTGACAAATTCATGTTTCTTTCGTGTGAAACGGCGATTTATGAGAAATGACGATAAAATTGCTGTTTTAAACTTGCAAAAACATAGAAAAACGCTGTTTTGAACTATTCAAACTGACAAATTCATGTTTCTTTCGTGTGAAACGGCGATTTATGAGAAATGACGATAAAATTGCTGTTTTAAATTTGCAAAAACATAGAAAAACGCTGTTTTGAACTATTCAAACTGATAAATTCATGTTTCTTTCGTGTGAAACGGCGATTTATGAGAAATAACGATAAAATTGCTGTTTTAAACTTGCAAAAACACAGAAAAACGCTGTTTTCAACTATTCAAACTGATAAATTCATGTTTCTTTCGTGCGAAACGGTGGATTTTTGTGAAATCACGATAAAACTGCTGTTTTAAACTTGCAAAATCATAGAAAAACGCTGTTTTGAACTATTCAAACTGACAAATTCATGTTTCTTTCGTGTGAAACGGCGATTTATGAGAAATGACGATAAAATTGCTGTTTTAAACATGCAAAAACATAGAAAAACGCTGTTTTGAACTATTCAAACTGACAAATTCATGTTTCTTTCGTGTGAAACGGCGATTTATGAGAAATGACGATAAAATTGCTGTTTTAAACTTGCAAAAACATAGAAAAACGCTGTTTTCAACTATTCAAACTGATAAATTCATGTTTCTTTCGTGAGAAACGGCGATTTATGAGAAAATACAATAAAATTGCTGTTTTAAATTTGCAAAAACATAGAAAAACGCTGTTTTGAACTATTCAAACTGACAAATTCATGTTTCTTTCGTGTGAAACGGCGATTTATGAGAAATGACGATAAAATTGCTGTTTTAAATTTGCAAAAACATAGAAAAACGCTGTTTTGAACTATTCAAACTGATAAATTCATGTTTCTTTCGTGTGAAACGGCGATTTATGAAATGAAGATAAAATTGCTGTTTTAAACTTGCAAAAACATAGAAAAACGCTGTTTTTAACTATTCAAACTGATAAATTCAGGTTTCTTTCGTTCGAAACGGTGGATTTTTGTGAAATCACGATAAAACTGCTGTTTTAAACTTGCAAAAACATAGAAAAACGCTGTTTTGAACTATTCAAATTGACAAATTAATGTTTCTTTCGTGTGAAACGGCGATTTATGAGAAATGACGATAAAATTGCTGTTTTAAAAATTGCAAAAACATAGAAAAACGCTGTTTTCAACTATTCAAACTGATAAATTCATGTTTCTTTCGTGCGAAACGGCGATTTATGAGAAATGACAATAAAATTGCTGTTTTAAACTTGCAAAAACATAGAAAAACGCTGTTTTGAACTATTAAAACTTACAAATTCATGTTTCTTTTGTGTGAAACGGCGATTTATGAGAAATGACAATAAAATTGCTGTTTTAAACTTGCAAAAACATAGAAAAACGCTGTTTTGAACTATTCAAACTGAAAAATTCATGTTTCTTTCGAGTGAAACGGCGATTTATGAGAAATGACGATAAAATTGCTGTTTTAAAATTGCAAAAACATAGAAAAACGCTGTTTTCAACTATTCAAACTGATAAATTCATGTTTCTTTCGTGTGAAACGGCGATTTATGAGAAATGACCATAAATATGCTGTTTTAAACTTGCAAAAACATAGAAAAACGCTGTTTTTAACTATTCAAACTGATAAATTCAGGTTTCTTTCGTTCGAAACGGTGGATTTTTGTGAAATCACGATAAAACAGCTGTTTTAAACTTGCAAAAACATAGAAAAACGCTGTTTTGAACTACTCAAACTGACAAATTCATGTTTCTTTTGTGTGAAACGGCGATTTATGAGAAATGACGATAAAATTGCTGTTTTAAACTTGCGAAAAACATAGAAAAACGCTGTTTTTAACTATTCAAACTGATAAATTCATGTTTCTTTCGTTCGAAACGGTGGATTTTTGTGAAATCACAATAAAACTGCTGTTTTAAACTTGCAAAAACATAGAAAAACGCTGTTTTGAACTATTCAAACTGACAAATTCATGTTTCTTTCGTGTGAAACGGCGATTTATGAGAAATGACGATAAAATTGCTGTTTTAAACTTGCGAAAACATAGAAAAACGCTGTTTTGAACTATTCAAACTGACAAATTCATGTTTCTTTCGTGTGAAACGGCGATTTATGAGAAATGACGATAAAATTGCTGTTTTAAACTTGCAAAAACATAGAAAAACGCAGTTTTCAACTATTCAAACTGATAAATTTATGTTTCTTTCGTGTGAAACGGCGATTTATGAGAAATGACGATAAATTTGCTGTTTTAAACTTGCAAAAACATAGAAAAACGCTGTTTTCAACTATTCAAACTGATAAATTCATGTTTCTTTCGTGCGAAACGGCGATTTATGAGAAATGACAATAAAATTGCTGTTTTAAACTTGCAAAAACATAGAAAAACGCTGTTTTGAACTATTCAAATTGACAAATTCATGTTTCTTTCGTGTGAAACGGCGATTTATGAGAAATGACGATAAAATTGCTGTTTTAAACTTGCAAAAATATAGAAAAACGCTGTTTTGAACTACTCAAACTGACAAATTCATGTTTCTTTCGTGTGAAACGGCGATTTATGAGAAATGACGATAAAATTGCTGTTTTAAACTTGCGAAAACATAGAAAAACGCTGTTTTTAACTATTCAAACTGATAAATTCATGTTTCTTTCGTTCGAAACGGTGGATTTTTGTGAAATCACAATAAAACTGCTGTTTTAAACTTGCAAAAACATAGAAAAACGCTGTTTTGAACTATTCAAACTGACAAATTCATGTTTCTTTCGTGTGAAACGGCGATTTATGAGAAATGACGATAAAATTGCTGTTTTAAACTTGCGAAAACATAGAAAAACGCTGTTTTTAACTATTCAAAATGATAAAATCAGGTTTCTTTCGTTCGAAACGGTGGATTTTTGTGAAATCACGATAAAACTGCTGTTTTTAACTTGCAAAAACATAGAAAAACGCTGTTTTGAACTATTCAAATTGACAAATTCATGTTTCTTTCGTGTGAAACGGCGATTTATGAGAAATGACGATAAAATTGCTGTTTTAAACTTGCAAAAACATAGAAAAACGCTGTTTTCAACTATTCAAACTGATAAATTCATGTTTCTTTCGTGCGAAACGGCGATTTATGAGAAATGACAATAAAATTGATGTTTTAAACTTGCAAAAACATAGAAAAACGCTGTTTTGAACTATTCAAATTGACAAATTCATGTTTCTTTCGTGTGAAACGGCGATTTATGAGAAATGACGATAAAATTGCTGTTTTAAACTTGCAAAAATATAGAAAAACGCTGTTTTGAACTACTCAAACTGACAAATTCATGTTTCTTTCGTGTGAAACGGCGATTTATGAGAAATGACGATAAAATTGCTGTTTTAAACTTGCGAAAACATAGAAAAACGCTGTTTTTAACTATTCAAACTGATAAATTCATGTTTCTTTCGTTCGAAACGGTGGATTTTTGTGAAATCACAATAAAACTGCTGTTTTAAACTTGCAAAAACATAGAAAAACGCTGTTTTGAACTATTCAAACTGACAAATTCATGTTTCTTTCGTGTGAAACGGCGATTTATGAGAAATGACGATAAAATTGCTGTTTTAAACTTGCGAAAACATAGAAAAACGCTGTTTTTAACTATTCAAACTGATAAATTCAGGTTTCTTTCGTTCGAAACGGTGGATTTTTGTGAAATCACGGTAAAACTGCTGTTTTAAACTTGCAAAAACATAGAAAAACGCTGTTTTGAACTATTCATACTGACAAATTCGTGTTTCTTTCGTGTGAAACGGCGATTTATGAGAAATGACGATAAAATTGCTGTTTTAAACTTGCAAAAACATAGAAAAACGCTGTTTTTAACTATTCAAAATGATAAAATCAGGTTTCTTTCGTTCGAAACGGTGGATTTTTGTGAAATCACGATAAAACTGCTGTTTTTAACTTGCAAAAACATAGAAAAACGCTGTTTTGAACTATTCAAATTGACAAATTCATGTTTCTTTCGTGTGAAACGGCGATTTATGAGAAATGACGATAAAATTGCTGTTTTAAACTTGCAAAAATATAGAAAAACGCTGTTTTGAACTATTCAAACTGACAAATTCATGTTTCTTTCGTGTGAAACGGCGATTTATGAGAAATGACGATAAAATTGCTGTTTTAAACTTGCAAAAACATAGAAAAACGCTGTTTTCAACTATTCAAACTGATAAATTCATGTTTCTTTCGTGCGAAACGGCGATTTATGAAAAATGACAATAAAATTGCTGTTTTAAACTTGCAAAAACATAGAAAAACGCTGTTTTGAACTATTCAAACTGACAAATTCATGTTTCTTTCGTGTGAAACGGCGATTTATGAGAAATGACAATAAAATTGCTGTTTTAAACTTGCAAAAACATAGAAAAACGCTGTTTTGAACTATTCAAACTGACAAATTCATGTTTCTTTCGTGTGAAACGGCGATTTATGAGAAATGACGTTAAAATTGCTGTTTTAAAATTGCAAAAATATAGAAAAACGCTGTTTTCAACTATTCAAACTGATAAATTCATGTTTCTTTCGTGTGAAACGGCGATTTATGAGAAATGACCATAAAATTGCTGTTTTAAACTTGCAAAAACATAGAAAAACGCTGTTTTTAACTATTCAAACTGATAAATTCAGGTTTCTTTCGTTCGCAAAGGTGGATTTTTGTGAAATCACGATAAAACTGCTGTTTTAAACTTGCAAAAACATAGAAAAACGCTGTTTTGAACTATTCAAACTGACAAATTCATGTTTCTTTCGTGTGAAACGGCGATTTATGAGAAATGACGATAAAATTGCTGTTTTAAACTTGCAAAAACATAGAAAAACGCTGTTTTTAACTATTCAAACTGATAAATTCAGGTTTATTACGTTCGAAACGGTGGATTTTTGTGAAATCACGATAAAACTGCTGTTTTAAACTTGCAAAAACATAGAAAAACGCTGTTTTGAACTATTCAAACTGACAAATTCATGTTTCTTTCGTGTGAAACGGCGATTTATGAGAAATGACGATAAAATTGCTGTTTTAAACTTGCGAAAACATAGAAAAACGCTGTTTTGAACTATTCAAACTAACAAATTCATGTTTCTTTCGTGTGAAACGGCGATTTATGAGAAATGACGATAAAATTGCTGTTTTAAACTTGCAAAAACATAGAAAAACGCAGTTTTCAACTATTCAAACTGATAAATTCATGTTTCTTTCGTGTGAAACGGCGATTTATTGGAAATGACGATAAAATTGCTGTTTTAAACTTGCAAAAACATAGAAAAACGCTGTTTTTAACTATTCAAACTGATAAATTCAGGTTTCTTTCGTTCGAAACGGTGGATTTTTGTGAAATCACGATAAAACTGCTGTTTTAAACTTGCAAAAACATAGAGAAACGCTGTTTTGAACTATTCAAACTGACAAATTCATGTTTCTTTCGTGTGAAACGGCGATTTATGAGAAATGACGATAAAATTGCTGTTTTAAACTTGCAAAACATAGAAAAACGCTGTTTTGAACTATTCAAACTGACAAATTCATGTTTCTTTCGTGTGAAACGGCGATTTATAAGAAATGACAATAAAATTGCTGTTTTAAACTTGCAAAAACATAGAAAAACGCTGTTTTTAACTATTCAAACTGATAAAATCAGGTTTCTTTTGTTCGAAACGGTGGATTTTTGTGAAATCACGATAAAACTGCTGTTTTAAACTTGCAAAAACATAGAAAAACGCTGTTTTGAACTATTCAAATTGACAAATTCATGTTTCTTTCGTGTGAAACGGCGATTTATGAGAAATGACGATAAAATTGCTGTTTTAAACTTGCAAAAATATAGAAAAACGCAGTTTTGAACTATTCAAACTGACAAATTCATGTTTCTTTCGTGTGAAACGGCGATTTATGAGAAATAACGATAAAATTGCTGTTTTAAACTTGCAAAAACACAGAAAAACGCTGTTTTCAACTATTCAAACTGATAAATTCATGTTTCTTTCGTGCGAAACGGCGATTTATGAGAAATGACAATAAAATTGCTGTTTTAAACTTGCAAAAACACAGAAAAACGCTGTTTTGAACTATTCAAACTGACAAATTCATGTTTCTTTCGTGTGAAACGGCGATTTATGAGAAATGACGATAAAATTGCTGTTTTAAACTTGCAAAAACATAGAAAAACGCTGTTTTGAACTATTCAAACTGACAAATTCATGTTTCTTTCGTGTGAAACGGCGATTTATGAGAAATGACGATAAAATTGCTGTTTTAAACTTGCAAAAACATAGAAAAACGCTGTTTTGAACTATTCAAACTGACAAATTTATGTTTCTTTCGTGTGAAACGGCGATTTATAAGAAATGACAATAAAATTGCTGTTTTAAACTTGCAAAAACATAGAAAAACGCTGTTTTAAACTATTCAAACTGACAAATTCATGTTTCTTTCGTGTGAAACGGCGATTTATGAGAAATGACGATAAAATTGCTGTTTTAAACTTGCAAAAACATAGAAAAACGCTGTTTTCAACTATTCAAACTGATAAATTCATGTTTCTTTCGTGTGAAACGGCGATTTATGAGAATGACGATAAAATTGCTGTTTTAAACTTGCAAAAAACATAGAAAAACGCTGTTTTTAACTATTCAAACTGATAAATTCAGGTTTCTTTCGTTCGAAACGGTGGATTTTTGTGAAACCACGATAAAACTACTGTTTTAAACTTGCAAAAACATAGAAAAACGCTGTTTTGAACTATTCAAACTGACAAATTCATGTTTTTTTTGTGTGCAACGGCGATTTATGAAAAATGACGATAAAATTGCTGTTTTAAACTTGCAAAAACATAGAAAAACGCTGTTTTTAACTATTCAAACTGATAAATTCAGGTTTCTTTCGTTCGAAACGGTGGATTTTTGTGAAATCACGATAAAACTGCTGTTTTAAACTTGCAAAAACATAGAAAAACGCTGTTTTGAACTATTCAAACTGACAAATTCATGTTTCTTTCGTGTGAAACGGCGATTTATGAGAAATGACGATAAAATTGCTGTTTTAAACTTGTAAAAACATAGAAAAACGCTGTTTTGAACTATTCAAACTGACAAATTCATGTTTCTTTCGTGTGAAACGGCGATTTATGAGAAATGACGATAAAATTGCTGTTTTAAATTTGCAAAAACATAGAAAAACGCTGTTTTAAACTATTCAAACTGATAAATTCATGTTTCTTTCGTGTGAAACGGCGATTTATGAAATGAAGATAAAATTGCTGTTTTAAACTTGCAAAAACATAGAAAAACGCTGTTTTTAACTATTCAAACTGATAAATTCAGGTTTTTTCGTTCGAAACGGTGGATTTTTGTGAAATCACGGTAAAACTGCTGTTTTAAACTTGCAAAAACATAGAAAAACGCTGTTTTGAACTATTCAAACTGACAAATTCGTGTTTCTTTCGTGTGAAACGGCGATTTATGAGAAATGACGATAAAATTGCTGTTTTAAACTTGCAAAAACATAGAAAAACGCTGTTTTTAACTATTCAAACTGATAAAATCAGGTTTTTTTGTTCGAAACGGTGGATTTTTGTGAAATCACGATAAAACTGCTGTTTTAAACTTGCAAAAACATAGAAAAACGCTGTTTTGAACTATTCAAATAGACAAATTCATGTTTCTTTCGTGTGAAACGGCGATTTATGAGAAATGACGATAAAATTGCTGTTTTAAACTTGCAAAAACATAGAAAAACGCTGTTTTCAACTATTCAAACTGATAAATTCATGTTTCTTTCGTGCGAAACGGCGATTTATGAGAAATGACAATAAAATTGCTGTTTTAAACTTGCAAAAACATAGAAAAACGCTGTTTTGAACTATTCAAACTTACAAATTCATGTTTCTTTCGTGTGAAACGGCGATTTATGAGAAATGACAATAAAATTGCTGTTTTAAACTTGCAAAAACATAGAAAAACGCTGTTTTGAACTATTCAAACTGACAAATTCATGTTTCTTTCGTGTGAAACGGCGATTTATGAGAAATGACGATAAAATTGCTGTTTTAAACTTGCAAAAACATAGAAAAACGCTGTTTTCAACTATTCAAACTGATAAATTCATGTTTCTTTCGTGTGAAACGGCGATTTATGAGAATGACGATAAAATTGCTGTTTTAAACTTGCAAAAAACATAGAAAAACGCTGTTTTTAACTATTCAAACTGATAAATTCAGGTTTCTTTCGTTCGAAACGGTGGATTTTTGTGAAACCACGATAAAACTACTGTTTTAAACTTGCAAAAACATAGAAAAACGCTGTTTTGAACTATTCAAACTGACAAATTCATGTTTTTTTTGTGTGCAACGGCGATTTATGAAAAATGACGATAAAATTGCTGTTTTAAACTTGCAAAAACATAGAAAAACGCTGTTTTTAACTATTCAAACTGATAAATTCAGGTTTCTTTCGTTCGAAACGTCGGATTTTTGTGAAATCACGATAAAACTGCTGTTTTAAACTTGCAAAAACATAGAAAAACGCTGTTTTGAACTATTCAAACTGACAAATTCATGTTTCTTTCGTGTGAAACGGCGATTTATGAGAAATGACGATAAAATTGCTGTTTTAAACTTGTAAAAACATAGAAAAACGCTGTTTTGAACTATTCAAACTGACAAATTCATGTTTCTTTCGTGTGAAACGGCGATTTATGAGAAATGACGATAAAATTGCTGTTTTAAATTTGCAAAAACATAGAAAAACGCTGTTTTAAACTATTCAAACTGATAAATTCATGTTTCTTTCGTGTGAAACGGCGATTTATGAGAAATGACGATAAAATTGCTGTTTTAAACTTGCAAAAACATAGAAAAACGCTGTTTTTAACTATTCAAACTGATAAAATCAGGTTTTTTCGTTCGAAACGGTGGATTTTTGTGAAATCACGATAAAACTGCTGTTTTAACTTGCAAAAACATAGAAAAACGCTGTCTTTAACTATTCAAACTGATAAATTCAGGTTTTTTCGTTCGAAACGGTGGATTTTTGTGAAATCACGGTAAAACTGCTGTTTTAAACTTGCAAAAACATAGAAAAACGCTGTTTTTGAACTATTCAAACTGACAAATTCGTGTTTCTTTCGTGTGAAACGGCGATTTATGAGAAATGACAATAAAATTGCTGTTTTAAAATTGCAAAAACATAGAAAAACGCTGTTTTCAACTATTCAAACTGATAAATTCATGTTACTTTCGTGCGAAACGGCGATTTATGAGAAATGACAATAAAATTGCTGTTTTAAAATTGCAAAAACATAGAAAAACGCTGTTTTCAACTATTCAAACTGATAAATTCATGTTTCTTTCGTGTGAAACCGCGATTTATGAGAAATGACCATAAAATTGCTGTTTTAAACTGGCAAAAACATAGAAAAACGCTGTTTTCAAATATTCAAAACTGATAAATTCAGGTTTCTTTCGTTCGAAACGGTGAATTTTTGTGAAATCACGATAAAACAGCTGTTTTAAACTTGCAAAAACATAGAAAAACGCTGTTTTGAACTATTCAAATTGACAAATTCATGTTTCTTCGTGTGAAACGGCGATTTATGAGAAATGACGATAAAATTGCTGTTTTAAACTTGCAAAAATATAGAAAAACGCTGTTTTGAACTACTCAAACTGACAAATTCATGTTTCTTTCGTGTGAAACGGCGATTTATGAGAAATGACGATAAAATTGCTGTTTTAAACTTGCGAAAACATAGAAAAACGCTGTTTTTAACTATTCAAACTGATAAATTCGGGTTTCTTTCGTTCGAAACGGTGGATTTTTGTGAAATCACGATAAAACTGCTGTTTTAAACTTGCAAAAACATAGAAAAACGCTGTTTTGAACTATTCAATTTGACAAATTCATGTTTCTTTCATGTGAAACGGCGATTTATGAGAAATGACGATAAAATTGCTGTTTTAAACTTGCGAAAACATAGAAAAAACGCAGTTTTCAACTATTCTAACTGATAAATTCATGTTTCTTTCGTGTGAAACGGCGATTTATGAGAAATGACGATAAAATTGCTGTTTTAAACTTGCAAAAACATAGAAAAACGCTGTTTTTAACTATTCAAACTGATAAATTCAGGTTTCTTTTGTTCGAACGGTGGATTTTTGTGAAATCACGGTAAAACTGCTGTTTTAAACTTGCAAAAACATAGAAAAACGCTGTTTTGAACTATTCAAACTTACAAATTCATGTTTCTTTCGTGTGAAACGGCGATTTATGAGAAATGACAATAAAATTGCTGTTTTAAACTTGCAAAAACATAGAAAAACGCTGTTTTGAACTATTCAAACTGACAAATTCATGTTTCTTTCGTGTGAAACGGCGATTTATGAGAAATGACGATAAAATTGCTGTTTTAAACTTGCAAAAACATAGAAAAACGCTGTTTTCAACTATTCAAACTGATAAATTCATGTTTCTTTCGTGTGAAACGGCGATTTATGAGAATGACGATAAAATTGCTGTTTTAAACTTGCAAAAAACATAGAAAAACGCTGTTTTTAACTATTCAAACTGATAAATTCAGGTTTCTTTCGTTCGAAACGGTGGATTTTTGTGAAACCACGATAAAACTACTGTTTTAAACTTGCAAAAACATAGAAAAACGCTGTTTTGAACTATTCAAACTGACAAATTCATGTTTTTTTTGTGTGCAACGGCGATTTATGAAAAATGACGATAAAATTGCTGTTTTAAACTTGCAAAAACATAGAAAAACGCTGTTTTTAACTATTCAAACTGATAAATTCAGGTTTCTTTCGTTCGAAACGTCGGATTTTTGTGAAATCACGATAAAACTGCTGTTTTAAACTTGCAAAAACATAGAAAAACGCTGTTTGAACTATTCAAACTGACAAATTCATGTTTTTTTCGTGTGAAACGGCGATTTATGAGAAATGACGATAAAATTGCTGTTTTAAACTTGTAAAAACATAGTAAAACGCTGTTTTGAACTATTCAAACTGACAAATTCATGTTTCTTTCGTGTGAAACGGCGATTTATGAGAAATGACGATAAAATTGCTGTTTTAAATTTGCAAAAACATAGAAAAACGCTGTTTTAAACTATTCAAACTGATAAATTCATGTTTCTTTCGTGTGAAACGGCGATTTATGAAATGAAGATAAAATTGCTGTTTTAAACTTGCAAAAACATAGAAAAACGCTGTCTTTAACTATTCAAACTGATAAATTCAGGTTTTTTCGTTCGAAACGGTGGATTTTTGTGAAATCACGGTGAAACTGCTGTTTTAAACTTGCAAAAACATAGAAAAACGCTGTTTTGAACTATTCAAACTGACAAATTCGTGTTTCTTTCGTGTGAAACGGCGATTTATGAGAAATGACGATAAAATTGCTGTTTTAAACTTGCAAAAACATAGAAAAACGCTGTTTTTAACTATTCAAACTGATAAAATCAGGTTTTTTCGTTCGAAACGGTGGATTTTTGTGAAATCACGATAAAACTGCTGTTTTAAACTTGCAAAAACATAGAAAAACGCTGTTTTGAACTATTCAAATAGACAAATTCATGTTTCTTTCGTGTGAAACGGCGATTTATGAGAAATGACGATAAAATTGCTGTTTTAAACTTGCAAAAACATAGAAAAACGCTGTTTTCAACTATTCAAACTGATAAATTCATGTTTCTTTCGTGCGAAACGGCGATTTATGAGAAATGACAATAAAATTGCTGTTTTAAACTTGCAAAAACATAGAAAAACGCTGTTTTGAACTATTCAAACTTACAAATTCATGTTTCTTTCGTGTGAAACGGCGATTTATGAGAAATGACAATAAAATTGCTGTTTTAAACTTGCAAAAACATAGAAAAACGCTGTTTTGAACTATTCAAACTGACAAATTCATGTTTCTTTCGTGTGAAACGGCGATTTATGAGAAATGACGATAAAATTGCTGTTTTAAACTTGCAAAAACATAGAAAAACGCTGTTTTCAACTATTCAAACTGATAAATTCATGTTTCTTTCGTGCGAAACGGCGATTTATGAGAAATGACAATAATATTGCTGTTTTAAAATTGCAAAAACATAGAAAAACGCTGTTTTCAACTATTCAAACTGATAAATTCATGTTTCTTTCGTGTGAAACGGCGATTTATGAGAAATGACCATAAAATTGCTGTTTTAAACTGGCAAAAACATAGAAAAACGCTGTTTTCAAATATTCAAACTGATAAATTAAGGTTTCTTTCGTTCGAAACGGTGAATTTTTGTAAAATCACGATAAAACAGCTGTTTTAAACTTGCAAAAACATAGAAAAACGCTGTTTTGAACTATTCAAATTGACAAATTCATGTTTCTTTCGTGTGAAACGGCGATTTATGAGAAATGACGATAAAATTGCTGTTTTAAACTTGCAAAAATATAGAAAAAAATTCATGTTTCTTTCGTGTGAAACGGCGATTTATGAGAAATGACGATAAAATTGCTGTTTTAAACTTGCGAAAACATAGAAAAACGCTGTTTTTAACTATTCAAACTGATTAATTCGGGTTTCTTTCGTTCGAAACGGTGGATTTTTGTGAAATCACGATAAAACTGCTGTTTTAACTTGCAAAAACATAGAAAAACGCTGTTTTGAACTATTCAATTTGACAAATTCATGTTTCTTTCATGTGAAACGGCGATTTATGAGAAATGACGATAAAATTGCTGTTTTAAACTTGCGAAAACATAGAAAAACGCAGTTTTCAACTATTCTAACTGATAAATTCATGTTTCTTTCGTGTGAAACGGCGATTTATGAGAAATGACGATAAAATTGCTGTTTTAAACTTGCAAAAACATAGAAAAACGCTGTTTTTAACTATTCAAACTGATAAATTCAGGTTTCTTTTGTTCGAAACGGTGGATTTTTGTGAAATCACGGTAAAACTGCTGTTTTAAACTTGCAAAAACATAGAAAAAACGCTGTTTTGAATCATTCATACTGACAAATTCGTGTTTCTTTCGTGTGAAACGGCGATTTATAGAGAAATGACGATAAAATTTGCTGTTTTAAATTTGCAAAAACATAGAAAAACGCTGTTTTTTAACTATTCAAACTGATAAAATCAGGTTTCTTTCGTTCGAAAACGGTGGATTTTTGTGAAATACACGATAAAACTGCTGTTTAAACTTGCAAAAACATAGAAAAAAAAACGCTGTTTTGAACTATTCAAATTGACAAATTCATGTTTCTTTAGTGTGAAACGGCGATTTATGAGAAATGACGATATAATTGCTGTTTTCAAACTTGCAAAAATATAGAAAAACGCTGTTTTGAACTATTCAAACTGACAAATTCATGTTTTCTTTCGTGTGAAAACGGCGATTTATGAGAAATGACGATAAAATTGCTGTTTTTTAACTTGCAAAAACATAGAAAAACGCTGTTTCCAACTATTCAAACTGATAAATTCATGTTTCTTTCGTGCGAAACGGCGATTTATGAGAAATGACAATAAAATTGCTGTTTTAAACTTGCAAAAACATAGAAAAACGCTGTTTTGAACTATTCAAAACTGACAAATTCATGTTTCTTTCGTGTGAAACAGCGATTTATGAGAAATGACAATAAAATTGCTGTTTTAAACTTGCAAAAACATAGAAAAACGCTGTTTTGAACTATTCAAACTGACAAATTCATGTTTCTTTCGTGTGAAACGGCGATTTATGAGAAAGTGACGTTAAAATTGCTGTTTTAAAATTGCAAAATATAGAAAAACGCTGTTTTCAACTATTCAAACTGATAAATTCATGTTTCTTTCGTGTGAAACGGCGATTTATGAGAAATGACCATTAAAATTGCTGTTTTAAACTTGCAAAAACATAGAAAAACGCTGTTTTTAACTATTCAAACTGATAAATTCCGGTTTCTTTCGTTCGCAAAAGGTGGATTTTTGTGAAATCACGATAAAACTGCTGTTATTAAACTTGCAAAAACATAGAAAAACGCTGTTTTGAACTATTCAAACTGACAAATTCATGTTTCTTCGTGTGAAACGGCGATTTATGAGAAATGACGATAAAATTGCTGTTTTAAACTTGCAAAAAACATAGAAAAACGCTGTTTTTAACTATTCAAACTGATAAATTCAGGTTTCTTACGTTCGAAACGGTGGATTTTTGTGAAATCACGATAAAACTGCTGTTTTAAACTTGCAAAAACATAGAAAAACGCTGTTTTGAACTATTCAATTTGACAAATTCATGTTTCTTTCATGTGAAACGGCGATTTATTGAGAAATGACGATAAAATTGCTGTTTTAAACTTGCGAAAACATAGAAAAACGCAGTTTTCAACTATTCTAACTGATAAATTCATGTTTCTTTCGTGTGAAACGGCGATTTATGAGAAATGACGATAAAATTGCTGTTTTAAACTTGCAAAAAACATAGAAAAACGCTGTTTTTAACTATTCAAACTGATAAATTCAGGTTTCTTTGTTCGAAATCGGTGGATTTTTGTGAAATCACGGTAAAACTGCTGTTTTAAACTTGCAAAAACATAGAAAAAACGCTGTTTTGAACTATTCATACTAGACAAATTCGTGTTTCTTATCGTGTGAAACGGCGATTTATGAGAAATGACGATAAAAATTGCTGTGTTTAAATTTGCAAAAACATAGAAAAAACGCTGTTTTTAACTATTCAAACTGATAAATCAGGTTTCTTTCGTTCGAAACGGTGGATTTTTGTGAAATCACGATAAAACTGCTGTTTTAAACTTGCAAAAACATAGAAAAACGCTGTTTTGACTATTCAAATTGACAAATTCATGTTTCTTTAGTGTGAAACGGCGATTTATGAGAAATGACGATATAATTGCTGTTTTAAACTTGCAAAAATATAGAAAAACGCTGTTTTGAACTATTCAAACTTGACAAATTCATGTTTCTTTCGTGTGAAACGGCGATTTATGAGAAATGACGATTAAAATTGCTGTTTAACTTGCAAAAACATAGAAAAACGCTGTTTCCAACTATTCAAACTGATAAATTCATGTTCTTTCGTGCGAAACGGCGATTTATGAGAAATGACAATAAAATTGCTGTTTTAAACTTGCAAAACATAGAAAAACGCTGTTTTGAACTATTCAAACTGACAAATTCATGTTTCTTTCGTGTGAAACAGCGATTTTATGAGAAATGACAATAAAATTGCTGTTTTAAACTTGCAAAAACATAGAAAAACGCTGTTTTGAACTATTCAAACTGACAAATTCATGTTTCTTTCGTGTGAAACGGCGATTTATGAGAAATGACGTTAAAATTGCTGTTTAAAAATTGCAAAAATATAGAAAAAACGCTGTTTTCAACTATTCAAACTGATAAATTCATGTTTCTTTCGTGTGAAACGGCGATTTATGAGAAATGACCATAAAATTGCTGTTTTACAACTTGCAAAAACATAGAAAAACGCTGTTTTTAACTATTCAAACTGATAAATTCAGGTTTCTTTCGTTCGCAAAGGTGGATTTTTGTGAAATTCACGATAAAACTGCTGTTTTAAACTTGCAAAAACATAGAAAAACGCTGTTTTGGAACTATTCAAACTGACAAATTCATGTTTCTTTCGTGTGAAACGGCGATTATGAGAAATGACGATAAAATTGCTGTTTTAAACTTGCAAAAACATAGAAAAACGCTGTTTTTAACTATTCAAACTGATAAATTCAGGTTTCTTACGTTCGAAACGGTGGATTTTTGTGAAATCACGATAAAACTGCTGTTTTAAACTTGTAAAAACATAGAAAAACGCTGTTTTGAACTATTCAAAACTGACAAATTCATGTTTCTTTCGTGTGAAACGGCGATTATGAGAAATGACGATAAAATTGCTGTTTTTAAACTTGCGAAAACATAGAAAAACGCTGTTTTTGAACTATTCAAACTGACAAATTCATGTTTCTTTCGTGTGAAACGGCGATTTATGAGAAATGACGATAAATTGCTGTTTTAAACTTGCAAAAACATAGAAAAACGCAGTTTTCAACTATTCAAACTGATAAATTCATGTTTCTTTCGTGTGAAACGGCGATTTATTGGAAATGACGATAAAATTGCTGTTTTAAACTTGCAAAAACATAGAAAAACGCTGTTTTTAACTATTCAAACTGATAAATTCAGGTTTCTTTCGTTCGAAACGGTGGATTTTTGTGAAATTCACGATAAAAACTGCTGTTTTAAACTTGCAAAAACATAGAGAAACGCTGTTTTGAACTATTCAAACTGACAAATTCATGTTTCTTTCGTGTGAAACGGCGATTTATGAGAAATGACGATAAAATTGCTGTTTTAAACTTGCAAAACATAGAAAAACGCTGTTTTGAACTATTCAAACTGACAAATTCATGTTTCTTTCGTGTGAAACGGCGATTTATGAGAAATGACAATAAAATTGCTGTTTTAAACTTGCAAAAACATAGAAAAACGCTGTTTTGAACTATTCAAACTGACAAATTCATGTTTCTTTCGTGTGAAACGGCGATTTATGAGAAATGACGTTAAAATTGCTGTTTTAAAATTGCATAAATATAGAAAAACGCTGTTTTCAACTATTCAAACTGATAAATTCATGTTTCTTTCGTGTGAAACGGCGATTTATGAGAAATGACAATAAAATTGCTGTTTTAAACTTGCAAAAACATAGAAAAACGCTGTTTTTAACTATTCAAACTGATAAATTCAGGTTTCTTTCGTTCGCAAAGGTGGATTTTTGTGAAATCACGATAAAACTGCTGTTTTAAACTTGCAAAAACATAGAAAAACGCTGTTTTGAACTATTCAAACTGACAAATTCATGTTTCTTACGTGTGAAACGGCGATTTATGAGAAATGACGATAAAATTGCTGTTTTAAACTTGCAAAAACATAGAAAAACGCTGTTTTTAACTATTCAAACTGATAAATTCAGGTTTCTTTCGTTCAAAACGGTGGATTTTTGTGAAATCACGATAAAACTGCTGTTTTAAACTTGCAAAAACATAGAAAAACGCTGTTTTGAACTATTCAAACTGACAAATTCATGATTCTTTCGTGTGAAACGGCGATTTATGAGAAATGACGATAAAATTGCTGTTTTTAACTTGCAAAAACATAGAAAAACGCTGTTTAGAACTATTCAAACTGACAAATTCATGTTTCTTTCGTGTGAAACGGCGATTTATGAGAAATGACGATAAAATTGCTGTTTTAAACTTGCAAAAACATAGAAAAACGCTGTTTTGAACTATTCAAACTGACAAATTCATGTTTCTTTCGTGTGAAACGGCGATTTATGAGAAATGACAATAAAATTGCTGTTTTAAACTTGCAAAAACATAGAAAAACGCTGTTTTGAACTATTCAAACTGACAAATTCATGTTTCTTTCGTGTGAAACGGCGATTTATGAGAAATGACTTTAAAATTGCTGTTTTAAAATTGCAAAAATATAGAAAAACGCTGTTTTCAACTATTCAAACTGATAAATTCATGTTTCTTTCGTGTGAAACGGCGATTTATGAGAAATGACCATAAAATTGCTGTTTTAAACTTGCAAAAACATAGAAAAACGCTGTTTTTAACTATTCAAACTGATAAATTCAGGTTTCTTTCGTTCGCAAAGGTGGATTTTTGTGAAATCACGATAAAACTGCTGTTTTAAACTTGCAAAAACATAGAAAAACGCTGTTTTGAACTATTCAAACTGACAAATTCATGTTTCTTTCGTGTGAAACGGCGATTTATGAGAAATGACGATAAAATTGCTGTTTAAAACTTGCGAAAACATAGAAAAACGCTGTTTTTAACTATTCAAACTGATAAATTCAGGTTTCTTTCGTTCGAAACGGTGGATTTTTGTAAAATCACGATAAAGTTGCTGTTTTAAACTTGTAAAAACATAGAAAAACGCTGTTTTGAACTATTCAAACTGACAAATTCATGTTTCTTTCGTGTGAAACGGCGATTTATGAGAAATGACGATAAAATTGCTGTTTAAAACTTGCGAAAACATAGAAAAACGCTGTTTTGAACTATTCAAACTGACAAATTCATGTTTCTTTCGTGTGAAACGGCGATTTATGAGAAATGACGATAAAATTGCTGTTTTAAACTTGCAAAAACATAGAAAAACGCAGTTTTCAACTATTCAAACTGATAAATTCATGTTTCTTTCGTGTGAAACGGCGATTTATTGGAAATGACGATAAAATTGCTGTTTTAAACTTGCAAAAACGTAGAAAAACGCTGTTTTTAACTATTCAAACTGATAAATTCAGGTTTCTTTCGTTCGAAACGGTGGATTTTTGTGAAATCACGATAAAACTGCTGTTTTAAACTTGCAAAAACATAGAAAAACGCTGTTTTGAACTATTCAAACTGACAAATTCATGATTCTTTCGTGTGAAACGGCGATTTATGAGAAATGACGATAAAATTGCTGTTTTAAACTTGCAAAAACATAGAAAAACGCTGTTTAGAACTATTCAAACTGACAAATTCATGTTTCTTTCGTGTGAAACGGCGATTTATGAGAAATGACGATAAAATTGCTGTTTTAAACTTGCAAAAACATAGAAAAACGCTGTTTCCAACTATTTAAACTGATAAATTCATGTTTCTTTCGTGCGAAACGGTGATTTATGAGAAATGACAATAAAATTGCTGTTTTAAACTTGCAAAAACATAGAAAAACGCTGTTTTGAACTATTCAAACTGACAAATTCATGTTTCTTTCGTGTGAAACGGCGATTTATGAGAAATGACAATAAAATTGCTGTTTTAAACTTGCAAAAACATAGAAAAACGCTGTTTTGAACTATTCAAACTGACAAATTCATGTTTCTTTCGTGTGAAACGGCGATTTATGAGAAATGACTTTAAAATTGCTGTTTTAAAATTGCAAAAATATAGAAAAACGCTGTTTTCAACTATTCAAACTGATAAATTCATGTTTCTTTCGTGTGAAACGGCGATTTATGAGAAATGACGATAAAATTGCTGTTTTAAACTTGCAAAAACATAGAAAAACGCTGTTTTTAACTATTCAAACTGATAAATTCAGGTTTCTTTCGTTCAAAACGGTGGATTTTTGTGAAATCACGATAAAACTGCTGTTTTAAACTTGCAAAAACATAGAAAAACGCTGTTTTGAACTATTCAAACTGACAAATTCATGATTCTTTCGTGTGAAACGGCGATTTATGAGAAATGACGATAAAATTGCTGTTTTTAACTTGGAAAAACATAGAAAAACGCTGTTTAGAACTATTCAAACTGACAAATTCATGTTTCTTTCGTGTGAAACGGCGATTTATGAGAAATGACGATAAAATTGCTGTTTTAAACTTGCAAAAACATAGAAAAACGCTGTTTCCAACTATTCAAACTGATAAATTCATGTTTCTTTCGTGCGAAACGGCGATTTATGAGAAATGACAATAAAATTGCTGTTTTAAACTTGCAAAAACATAGAAAAACGCTGTTTTGAACTATTCAAACTGACAAATTCATGTTTCTTTCGTGTGAAACGGCGATTTATGAGAAATGACAATAAAATTGCTGTTTTAAACTTGCAAAAACATAGAAAAACGCTGTTTTGAACTATTCAAACTGACAAATTCATGTTTCTTTCGTGTGAAACGGCGATTTATGAGAAATGACTTTAAAATTGCTGTTTTAAAATTGCAAAAATATAGAAAAACGCTGTTTTCAACTATTCAAACTGATAAATTCATGTTTCTTTCGTGTGAAACGGCGATTTATGAGAAATGACCATAAAATTGCTGTTTTAAACTTGCAAAAACATAGAAAAACGCTGTTTTTAACTATTCAAACTGATAAATTCAGGTTTCTTTCGTTCGCAAAGGTGGATTTTTGTGAAATCACGATAAAACTGCTGTTTTAAACTTGCAAAAACATAGAAAAACGCTGTTTTGAACTATTCAAACTGACAAATTCATGTTTCTTTCGTGTGAAACGGCGATTTATGAGAAATGACGATAAAATTGCTGTTTTAAACTTGCAAAAACATAGAAAAACGCTGTTTTTAACTATTCAAACTGATAAATTCAGGTTTCTTACGTTCGAAACGGTGGATTTTTGTGAAATCACGATAAAACTGCTGTTTTAAACTTGCAAAAACATAGAAAAACGCTGTTTTGAACTATTCAATTTGACAAATTCATGTTTCTTTCATGTGAAACGGCGATTTATGAGAAATGACGATAAAATTGCTGTTTTAAACTTGCGAAAACATAGAAAAACGCAGTTTTCAACTATTCTAACTGATAAATTCATGTTTCTTTCGTGTGAAACGGCGATTTATGAGAAATGACGATAAAATTGCTGTTTTAAACTTGCAAAAACATAGAAAAACGCTGTTTTTAACTATTCAAACTGATAAATTCAGGTTTCTTTTGTTCGAAACGGTGGATTTTTGTGAAATCACGGTAAAACTGCTGTTTTAAACTTGCAAAAACATAGAAAAACGCTGTTTTGAACTATTCATACTGACAAATTCGTGTTTCTTTCATGTGAAACGGCGATTTATGAGAAATGACGATAAAATTGCTGTTTTAAATTTGCAAAAACATAGAAAAACGCTGTTTTTAACTATTCAAACTGATAAAATCAGGTTTCTTTCGTTCGAAACGGTGGATTTTTGTGAAATCACGATAAAACTGCTGTTTTAAACTTGCAAAAACATAGAAAAACGCTGTTTTGAACTATTCAAATTGACAAATTCATGTTTCTTTAGTGTGAAACGGCGATTTATGAGAAATGACGATATAATTGCTGTTTTAAACTTGCAAAAATATAGAAAAACGCTGTTTTGAACTATTCAAACTGACAAATTCATGTTTCTTTCGTGTGAAACGGCGATTTATGAGAAATGACGATAAAATTGCTGTTTTAACTTGCAAAAACATAGAAAAACGCTGTTTCCAACTATTCAAACTGATAAATTCATGTTTCTTTCGTGCGAAACGGCGATTTATGAGAAATGACAATAAAATTGCTGTTTTAAACTTGCAAAAACATAGAAAAACGCTGTTTTGAACTATTCAAACTGACAAATTCATGTTTCTTTTGTGTGAAACAGCGATTTATGAGAAATGACAATAAAATTGCTGTTTTAAACTTGCAAAAACATAGAAAAACGCTGTTTTGAACTATTAAAACTGACAAATTCATGTTTCTTTCGTGTGAAACGGCGATTTATGAGAAATGACGTTAAAATTGCTGTTTTAAAATTGCAAAAATATAGAAAAACGCTGTTTTCAACTATTCAAACTGATAAATTCATGTTTCTTTCGTGTGAAACGGCGATTTATGAGAAATGACCATAAAATTGCTGTTTTAAACTTGCAAAAACATAGAAAAACGCTGTTTTTAACTATTCAAACTGATAAATTCAGGTTTCTTTCGTTCGCAAAGGTGGATTTTTGTGAAATCACGATAAAACTGCTGTTTTAAACTTGCAAAAACATAGAAAAACGCTGTTTTGAACTATTCAAACTGACAAATTCATGTTTCTTTCGTGTGAAACGGCGATTTATGAGAAATGACGATAAAATTGCTGTTTTAAACTTGCAAAAACATAGAAAAACGCTGTTTTTAACTATTCAAACTGATAAATTCAGGTTTCTTATGTTCGAAACGGTGGATTTTTGTGAAATCACGATAAAACTGCTGTTTTAAACTTGTAAAAACATAGAAAAACGCTGTTTTGAACTATTCAAACTGACAAATTCATGTTTCTTTCGTGTGAAACGGCGATTTATGAGAAATGACGATAAAATTGCTGTTTTAAACTTGCGAAAACATAGAAAAACGCTGTTTTGAACTATTCAAACTGACAAATTCATGTTTCTTTCGTGTGAAACGGCGATTTATGAGAAATGACGATAAAATTGCTGTTTTAAACTTGCAAAAACATAGAAAAACGCAGTTTTCAACTATTCAAACTGATAAATTCATGTTTCTTTCGTGTGAAACGGCGATTTATTGGAAATGACGATAAAATTGCTGTTTTAAACTTGCAAAAACATAGAAAAACGCTGTTTTTAACTATTCAAACTGATAAATTCAGGTTTCTTTCGTTCGAAACGGTGGATTTTTGTGAAATCACGATAAAACTGCTGTTTTAAACTTGCAAAAACATAGAGAAACGCTGTTTTGAACTATTCAAACTGACAAATTCATGTTTCTTTCGTGTGAAACGGCGATTTATGAGAAATGACGATAAAATTGCTGTTTTAAACTTGCAAAACATAGAAAAACGCTGTTTTGAACTATTCAAACTGACAAATTCATGTTTCTTTCGTGTGAAACGGCGATTTATGAGAAATGACAATAAAATTGCTGTTTTAAACTTGCAAAAACATAGAAAAACGCTGTTTTGAACTATTCAAACTGACAAATTCATGTTTCTTTCGTGTGAAACGGCGATTTATGAGAAATGACGTTAAAATTGCTGTTTTAAAATTGCATAAATATAGAAAAACGCTGTTTTCAACTATTCAAACTGATAAATTCATGTTTCTTTCGTGTGAAACGGCGATTTATGAGAAATGACAATAAAATTGCTGTTTTAAACTTGCAAAAACATAGAAAAACGCTGTTTTTAACTATTCAAACTGATAAATTCAGGTTTCTTTCGTTCGCAAAGGTGGATTTTTGTGAAATCACGATAAAACTGCTGTTTTAAACTTGCAAAAACATAGAAAAACGCTGTTTTGAACTATTCAAACTGACAAATTCATGTTTCTTACGTGTGAAACGGCGATTTATGAGAAATGACGATAAAATTGCTGTTTTAAACTTGCAAAAACATAGAAAAACGCTGTTTTTAACTATTCAAACTGATAAATTCAGGTTTCTTTCGTTCAAAACGGTGGATTTTTGTGAAATCACGATAAAACTGCTGTTTTAAACTTGCAAAAACATAGAAAAACGCTGTTTTGAACTATTCAAACTGACAAATTCATGATTCTTTCGTGTGAAACGGCGATTTATGAGAAATGACGATAAAATTGCTGTTTTTAACTTGCAAAAACATAGAAAAACGCTGTTTAGAACTATTCAAACTGACAAATTCATGTTTCTTTCGTGTGAAACGGCGATTTATGAGAAATGACGATAAAATTGCTGTTTTAAACTTGCAAAAACATAGAAAAACGCTGTTTTGAACTATTCAAACTGACAAATTCATGTTTCTTTCGTGTGAAACGGCGATTTATGAGAAATGACAATAAAATTGCTGTTTTAAACTTGCAAAAACATAGAAAAACGCTGTTTTGAACTATTCAAACTGACAAATTCATGTTTCTTTCGTGTGAAACGGCGATTTATGAGAAATGACTTTAAAATTGCTGTTTTAAAATTGCAAAAATATAGAAAAACGCTGTTTTCAACTATTCAAACTGATAAATTCATGTTTCTTTCGTGTGAAACGGCGATTTATGAGAAATGACCATAAAATTGCTGTTTTAAACTTGCAAAAACATAGAAAAACGCTGTTTTTAACTATTCAAACTGATAAATTCAGGTTTCTTTCGTTCGCAAAGGTGGATTTTTGTGAAATCACGATAAAACTGCTGTTTTAAACTTGCAAAAACATAGAAAAACGCTGTTTTGAACTATTCAAACTGACAAATTCATGTTTCTTTCGTGTGAAACGGCGATTTATGAGAAATGACGATAAAATTGCTGTTTAAAACTTGCGAAAACATAGAAAAACGCTGTTTTTAACTATTCAAACTGATAAATTCAGGTTTCTTTCGTTCGAAACGGTGGATTTTTGTAAAATCACGATAAAGTTGCTGTTTTAAACTTGTAAAAACATAGAAAAACGCTGTTTTGAACTATTCAAACTGACAAATTCATGTTTCTTTCGTGTGAAACGGCGATTTATGAGAAATGACGATAAAATTGCTGTTTAAAACTTGCGAAAACATAGAAAAACGCTGTTTTGAACTATTCAAACTGACAAATTCATGTTTCTTTCGTGTGAAACGGCGATTTATGAGAAATGACGATAAAATTGCTGTTTTAAACTTGCAAAAACATAGAAAAACGCAGTTTTCAACTATTCAAACTGATAAATTCATGTTTCTTTCGTGTGAAACGGCGATTTATTGGAAATGACGATAAAATTGCTGTTTTAAACTTGCAAAAACATAGAAAAACGCTGTTTTTAACTATTCAAACTGATAAATTCAGGTTTCTTTCGTTCGAAACGGTGGATTTTTGTGAAATCACGATAAAACTGCTGTTTTAAACTTGCAAAAACATAGAAAAACGCTGTTTTGAACTATTCAAACTGACAAATTCATGATTCTTTCGTGTGAAACGGCGATTTATGAGAAATGACGATAAAATTGCTGTTTTAAACTTGCAAAAACATAGAAAAACGCTGTTTAGAACTATTCAAACTGACAAATTCATGTTTCTTTCGTGTGAAACGGCGATTTATGAGAAATGACGATAAAATTGCTGTTTTAAACTTGCAAAAACATAGAAAAACGCTGTTTCCAACTATTTAAACTGATAAATTCATGTTTCTTTCGTGCGAAACGGCGATTTATGAGAAATGACAATAAAATTGCTGTTTTAAACTTGCAAAAACATAGAAAAACGCTGTTTTGAACTATTCAAACTGACAAATTCATGTTTCTTTCGTGTGAAACGGCGATTTATGAGAAATGACAATAAAATTGCTGTTTTAAACTTGCAAAAACATAGAAAAACGCTGTTTTGAACTATTCAAACTGACAAATTCATGTTTCTTTCGTGTGAAACGGCGATTTATGAGAAATGACTTTAAAATTGCTGTTTTAAAATTGCAAAAATATAGAAAAACGCTGTTTTCAACTATTCAAACTGATAAATTCATGTTTCTTTCGTGTGAAACGGCGATTTATGAGAAATGACGATAAAATTGCTGTTTTAAACTTGCAAAAACATAGAAAAACGCTGTTTTTAACTATTCAAACTGATAAATTCAGGTTTCTTTCGTTCAAAACGGTGGATTTTTGTGAAATCACGATAAAACTGCTGTTTTAAACTTGCAAAAACATAGAAAAACGCTGTTTTGAACTATTCAAACTGACAAATTCATGATTCTTTCGTGTGAAACGGCGATTTATGAGAAATGACGATAAAATTGCTGTTTTTAACTTGCAAAAACATAGAAAAACGCTGTTTAGAACTATTCAAACTGACAAATTCATGTTTCTTTCGTGTGAAACGGCGATTTATGAGAAATGACGATAAAATTGCTGTTTTAAACTTGCAAAAACATAGAAAAACGCTGTTTCCAACTATTCAAACTGATAAATTCATGTTTCTTTCGTGCGAAACGGCGATTTATGAGAAATGACAATAAAATTGCTGTTTTAAACTTGCAAAAACATAGAAAAACGCTGTTTTGAACTATTCAAACTGACAAATTCATGTTTCTTTCGTGTGAAACGGCGATTTATGAGAAATGACAATAAAATTGCTGTTTTAAACTTGCAAAAACATAGAAAAACGCTGTTTTGAACTATTCAAACTGACAAATTCATGTTTCTTTCGTGTGAAACGGCGATTTATGAGAAATGACTTTAAAATTGCTGTTTTAAAATTGCAAAAATATAGAAAAACGCTGTTTTCAACTATTCAAACTGATAAATTCATGTTTCTTTCGTGTGAAACGGCGATTTATGAGAAATGACCATAAAATTGCTGTTTTAAACTTGCAAAAACATAGAAAAACGCTGTTTTTAACTATTCAAACTGATAAATTTAGGTTTCTTTCGTTCGCAAAGGTGGATTTTTGTGAAATCACTATAAAACTGCTGTTTTAAACTTGCAAAAACATAGAAAAACGCTGTTTTGAACTATTCAAACTGACAAATTCATGTTTCTTTCGTGTGAAACGGCGATTTATGAGAAATGACGATAAAATTGCTGTTTAAAACTTGCGAAAACATAGAAAAACGCTGTTTTTAACTATTCAAACTGATAAATTCAGGTTTCTTTCGTTCGAAACGGTGGATTTTTGTAAAATCACGATAAAGTTGCTGTTTTAAACTTGTAAAAACATAGAAAAACGCTGTTTTGAACTATTCAAACTGACAAATTCATGTTTCTTTCGTGTGAAACGGCGATTTATGAGAAACGACGATAAAATTGCTGTTTAAAACTTGCGAAAACATAGAAAAACGCTGTTTTGAACTATTCAAACTGACAAATTCATGTTTCTTTCGTGTGAAACGGCGATTTATGAGAAATGACGATAAAATTGCTGTTTTAAACTTGCAAAAACATAGAAAAACGCAGTTTTCAACTATTCAAACTGATAAATTCATGTTTCTTTCGTGTGAAACGGCGATTTATTGGAAATGACGATAAAATTGCTGTTTTAAACTTGCAAAAACATAGAAAAACGCTGTTTTTAACTATTCAAACTGATAAATTCAGGTTTCTTTCGTTCGAAACGGTGGATTTTTGTGAAATCACGATAAAACTGCTGTTTTAAACTTGCAAAAACATAGAAAAACGCTGTTTTGAACTATTCAAACTGACAAATTCATGATTCTTCCGTGTGAAACGGCGATTTATGAGAAATGACGATAAAATTGCTGTTTTAAACTTGCAAAAACATAGAAAAACGCTGTTTAGAACTATTCAAACTGACAAATTCATGTTTCTTTCGTGTGAAACGGCGATTTATGAGAAATGACGATAAAATTGCTGTTTTAAACTTGCAAAAACATAGAAAAACGCTGTTTCCAACTATTTAAACTGATAAATTCATGTTTCTTTCGTGCGAAACGGCGATTTATGAGAAATGACAATAAAATTGCTGTTTTAAACTTGCAAAAACATAGAAAAACGCTGTTTTGAACTATTCAAACTGACAAATTCATGTTTCTTTCGTGTGAAACGGCGATTTATGAGAAATGACAATAAAATTGCTGTTTTAAACTTGCAAAAACATAGAAAAACGCTGTTTTGAACTATTCAAACTGACAAATTCATGTTTCTTTCGTGTGAAACGGCGATTTATGAGAAATGACTTTAAAATTGCTGTTTTAAAATTGCAAAAATATAGAAAAACGCTGTTTTCAACTATTCAAACTGATAAATTCATGTTTCTTTCGTGTGAAACGGCGATTTATGAGAAATGACCATAAAATTGCTGTTTTAAACTTGCAAAAACATAGAAAAACGCTGTTTTTAACTATTCAAACTGATAAATTCAGGTTTCTTTCGTTCGCAAAGGTGGATTTTTGTGAAATCACGATAAAACTGCTGTTTTAAACTTGCAAAAACATAGAAAAACGCTGTTTTGAACTATTCAAACTGACAAATTCATGTTTCTTTCGTGTGAAACGGCGATTTATGAGAAATGACGATAAAATTGCTGTTTTAAACTTGCAAAAACATAGAAAAACGCTGTTTTTAACTATTCAAACTGATAAATTCAGGTTTCTTTCGTTCGAAACGGTGGATTTTTGTGAAATCACGATAAAACTGCTGTTTTAAACTTGTAAAAACATAGAAAAACGCTATTTTGAACTATTCAAACTGACAAATTCATGTTTCTTTCGTGTGAAACGGCGATTTATGAGAAATGACGATAAAATTGCTGTTTAAAACTTGCGAAAACATAGAAAAACGCTGTTTTGAACTATTCAAACTGACAAATTCATGTTTCTTTCGTGTGAAACGGCGATTTATGAGAAATGACGATAAAATTGCTGTTTTAAACTTGCAAAAACATAGAAAAACGCAGTTTTCAACTATTCAAACTGATAAATTCATGTTTCTTTCGTGTGAAACGGCGATTTATTGGAAATGACGATAAAATTGCTGTTTTAAACTTGCAAAAACATAGAAAAACGCTGTTTTTAACTATTCAAACTGATAAATTCAGGTTTCTTTCGTTCGAAACGGTGGATTTTTGTGAAATCACGATAAAACTGCTGTTTTAAACTTGCAAAAACATAGAGAAACGCTGTTTTGAACTATTCAAACTGACAAATTCATGTTTCTTTCGTGTGAAACGGCGATTTATGAGAAATGACGATAAAATTGCTGTTTTAAACTTGCAAAACATAGAAAAACGCTGTTTTGAACTATTCAAACTGACAAATTCATGTTTCTTTCGTGTGAAACGGCGATTTATGAGAAATGACAATAAAATTGCTGTTTTAAACTTGCAAAAGCATAGAAAAACGCTGTTTTGAACTATTCAAACTGACAAATTCATGTTTCTTTCGTGTGAAACGGCGATTTATGAGAAATGACGTTAAAATTGCTGTTTTAAAATTGCAAAAATATAGAAAAACGCTGGTTTCAACTATTAAAACTGATAAATTCATGTTACTTTCGTGTGAAACGGCGATTTATGAGAAATGACAATAAAATTGCTGTTTTAAACTTGCAAAAACATAGAAAAACGCTGTTTTTAACTATTCAAACTGATAAATTCAGGTTTCTTTCGTTCGCAAAGGTGGATTTTTGTGAAATCACGATAAAACTGCTGTTTTAAACTTGCAAAAACATAGAAAAACGCTGTTTTGAACTATTCAAACTGACAAATTCATGTTTCTTTCGTGTGAAACGGCGATTTATGAGAAATGACGATAAAATTGCTGTTTTAAACTTGCAAAAACATAGAAAAACGCTGTTTTTAACTATTCAAACTGATAAATTCAGGTTTCTTTCGTTCGAAACGGTGGATTTTTGTGAAATCACGATAAAACTGCTGTTTTAAACTTGCAAAAACATAGAAAAACGCTGTTTTGAACTATTTAAACTGACAAATTCATGTTTCTTTCGTGTGAAACGGCGATTTATGAGAAATGACGATAAAATTGCTGTTTTAAACTTGCGAAAACATAGAAAAACGCTGTTTTGAACTATTCAAACTGACAAATTCATGTTTCTTTCGTGTGAAACGGCGATTTATGAGAAATGACGATAAAATTGCTGTTTTAAACTTGCAAAAACATAGAAAAACGCAGTTTTCAACTATTCAAACTGATAAATTCATGTTTCTTTCGTGTGAAACGGCGATTTATTGGAAATGACGATAAAATTGCTGTTTTAAACTTGCAAAAACATAGAAAAACGCTGTTTTTAACTATTCAAACTGATAAATTCAGGTTTCTTTCGTTCGAAACGGTGGATTTTTGTGAAATCACGATAAAACTGCTGTTTTAAACTTGCAAAAACATAGAGAAACGCTGTTTTGAACTATTCAAACTGACAAATTCATGTTTCTTTCGTGTGAAACGGCGATTTATGAGAAATGACGATAAAATTGCTGTTTTAAACTTGCAAAACATAGAAAAACGCTGTTTTTAACTATTCAAACTGATAAATTCAGGTTTCTTTCGTTCGAAACGGTAGATTTTTGTGAAATCACGATAAAACTGCTGTTTTAAACTTGCAAAAACATATAAAAACGCTGTTTTGAACTATTCAAACAAACAAATTCATGTTTCTTTCGTGTGAAACGGCGATTTATGAGAAATGACGATAAAATTGCTGTTTTAAACTTGCAAAAACATAGAAAAACGTTGTTTTCAACTATTCAAACTGATAAATTCATGTTTCTTTCGTGTGAAACGGCGATTTATGAAAAATAACGATAAAATTGCTGTTTTAAACTTGCAAAAACATAGAAAAACGCTGTTTTTAACTATTCAAACTGATAAATTCAGGTTTCTTTCGTTCGAAACGGTGGATTTTTGTGAAATCACGATAAAACTGCTGTTTTAAAGTTGCAAAAACATAGAAAAACGCTGTTTTGAACTATTCAAACTGACAAATTCATGTTTCTTTCGTGTGAAACGGCGATTTATGAGAAATGACGAAAAAATTGCTGTTTTAAACTTGCAAAAACATAGAAAAACGCTGTTTTCAACTATTCAAACTGATAAATTCATGTTTCTTTCGTGCGAAACGGCGATTTATGAGAAATGACAATAAAATTGCTGTTTTAAACTTGCAAAAACATAGAAAAACGCTGTTTTGAACTATTCAAACTTACAAATTCATGTTTCTTTCGTGTGAAACGGCGATTTATGAGAAATGACAATAAAATTGCTGTTTTAAACTTGCGAAAACATAGAAAAACGCTGTTTTGAACTATTCAAACTGACAAATTCATGTTTCTTTCGTGTGAAACGGCGATTTATGAGAAATGACGATAAAATTGCTGTTTTAAACTTGCAAAAACATAGAAAAACGCAGTTTTCAACTATTCAAACTGATAAACTCATGTTTCTTTCGTGTGAAACGGCGATTTATTGGAAATGACGATAAAATTGCTGTTTTAAACTTGCAAAAACATAGAAAAACGCTGTTTTTAACTATTCAAACTGATAAATTCAGGTTTCTTTCGTTCGAAACGGTGGATTTTTGTGAAATCACGATAAAACTGCTGTTTTAAACTTGCAAAAACATAGAGAAACGCTGTTTTGAACTATTCAAACTGACAAATTCATGTTTCTTTCGTGTGAAACGGCGATTTATGAGAAATGACGATAAAATTGCTGTTTTAAACTTGCAAAACATAGAAAAACGCTGTTTTTAACTATTCAAACTGATAAATTCAGGTTTCTTTCGTTCGAAACGGTGGATTTTTGTGAAATCACGATAAAACTGCTGTTTTAAACTTGCAAAAACATAGAAAAACGCTGTTTTGAACTATTCAAACTAACAAATTCATGTTTCTTTCGTGTGAAACGGCGATTTATGAGAAATGACGATAAAATTGCTGTTTTAAACTTGCAAAAACGTAGAAAAACGCTGTTTTCAACTATTCAAACTGATAAATTCAAGTTTCTTTCGTGTGAAACGGCGATTTATGAAAAATGACGATAAAATTGCTGTTTTAAACTTGCAAAAACATAGAAAAACGCTGTTTTTAAATATTCAAACTGATAAATTCAGGTTTCTTTCGTTCAAAACGGTGGATTTTTGTGAAATCACGATAAAACTGCTGTTTTAAACTTGCAAAAACATAGAAAAACGCTGTTTTGAACTTTTCAAACTGACAAATTCATGTTTCTTTCGTGTGAAACGGCGATTTATGAGAAATGACGATAAAATTGCTGTTTTAAACTTGCAAAAACATAGAAAAACGCTGTTTTCAACTATTCAAACTGATAAATTCATGTTTCTTTCGTGTGAAACGGCGATTTATGAGAAATGACGATAAAATTGCTGTTTTAAACTTGCAAAAACATAGAAAAACGCTGTTTTGAACTATTCAAACTGACAAATTCATGTTTTTTTCGTGTGAAACGGTGATTTATGAGAAATGACGATAAATTTGCTGTTTTAAACTTGCAAAAACATAGAAAAACGCTGTTTTCAACTATTCAAACTGATAAATTCATGTTTCTTTCGTGTGAAACGGCGATTTATGAGAAATGACGATAAAATTGCTGTTTTAAACTTGCAAAAACATAGAAAAACGCTGTTTTCAACTATTCAAACTGATAAATTCATGTATCTTTCGTGTGAAACGGCGATTTATGAGAAATGACGATAAAATTGCTGTTTTAAACTTGCAAAAACATAGAAAAACGCTGTTTTGAACTATTCAAACTGACAAATTCATGTTTCTTTCGTGTGAAACGGCGATTTATGAGAAATGACGATAAAATTGCTGTTTTAAACTTGCAAAAACATAGAAAAACGCTGTTTTCAACTATTCAAACTGATAAATTCATGTTTCTTTTGTATGAAACGGCGATTTATGAGAATTAACGATAAAATTGCTGTTTTAAACTTGCAAAAACATAGAAAAACGGTGTTTTTAACAATTCAAACTGATAAATTCAGGTTTCTTTCGTTCGAAACGGTGGATTTTTGTGAAATCACGATAAAACTGCTGTTTTAAACTTGCAAAAACATAGAAAAACGCTGTTTTGAAATATTCAAACTGACAAATTCATGTTTCTTTCGTGTGAAACGGCGATTTATGAAAAATAACGATAAAATTGCTGTTTTAAACTTGCAAAAACATAGAAAAACGCTGTTTTTAACTATTCAAACTGATAAATTCATGTTTCTTTCGTGCGAAACGGCGATTTATGAGAATTAACGATAAAATTGCTGTTTTAAACTTGCAAAAACATAGAAAAACGGTGTTTTTAACTATTCAAACTGATAAATTCAGGTTTCTTTCGTTCGAAACGGTGGATTTTTGTGAAATCACGATAAAACTGCTGTTTTAAAGTTGCAAAAACATAGAAAAACGCTGTTTTGAACTATTCAAACTGACAAATTCATGTTTCTTTCGTGTGAAACGGCGATTTATGAGAAATGACGAAAAAATTGCTGTTTTAAACTTGCAAAAACATAGAAAAACGCTGTTTTCAACTATTCAAACTGATAAATTCATGTTTCTTTCGTGTGAAACGGCGATTTATGAGAAATGACAATAAAATTGCTGTTTTAAACTTGCAAAAACATAGAAAAACGCTGTTTTTAACTATTCAAACTGATAAATTCAGGTTTCTTTCGTTCAAAACGGTGGATTTTTGTGAAATCACGATAAAACTGCTGTTTTAAACTTGCAAAAACATAGAAAAACGATGTTTTGAACTATTCAAACTAACAAATTCATGTTTCTTTCGTGTGAAACGGCGATTTATGAGAAATGACGATAAAATTGCTGTTTTAAACTTGCAAAAACGTAGAAAAACGCTGTTTTCAACTATTCAAACTGATAAATTCAAGTTTCTTTCGTGTGAAACGGCGATTTATGAAAAATGACGATAAAATTGCTGTTTTAAACTTGCAAAAACATAGAAAAACGCTGTTTTTAAATATTCAAACTGATAAATTCAGGTTTCTTTCGTTCGAAACGGTGGATTTTTGTGAAATCACGATAAAACTGCTGTTTTAAACTTGCAAAAACATAGAAAAACGCTGTTTTGAACTTTTCAAACTGACAAATTCATGTTTCTTTCGTGTGAAACGGCGATTTATGAGAAATGACGATAAAATTGCTGTTTTAAACTTGCAAAAACATAGAAAAACGCTGTTTTCAACTATTCAAACTGATAAATTCATGTTTCTTTCGTGTGAAACGGCGATTTATGAGAAATGACGATAAAATTGCTGTTTTAAACTTGCAAAAACATAGAAAAACGCTGTTTTGAACTATTCAAACTGACAAATTCATGTTTTTTTCGTGTGAAACGGTGATTTATGAGAAATGACGATAAATTTGCTGTTTAAAACTTGCAAAAACATAGAAAAACGCTGTTTTCAACTATTCAAACTGATAAATTCATGTTTCTTTCGTGTAAAACGGCGATTTATGAGAAATGACGATAAAATTGCTGTTTTAAACTTGCAAAAACATAGAAAAACGCTGTTTTCAACTATTCAAACTGATAAATTCATGTATCTTTCGTGTGAAACGGCGATTTATGAGAAATGACGATAAAATTGCTGTTTTAAACTTGCAAAAACATAGAAAAACGCTGTTTTGAACTATTCAAACTGACAAATTCATGTTTCTTTCGTGTGAAACGGCGATTTATGAGAAATGACGATAAAATTGCTGTTTTAAACTTGCAAAAACATAGAAAAACGCTGTTTTCAACTATTCAAACTGATAAATTCATGTTTCTTTTGTATGAAACGGCGATTTATGAGAATTAACGATAAAATTGCTGTTTTAAACTTGCATAAACATAGAAAAACGGTGTTTTTAACTATTCAAACTGATAAATTCAGGTTTCTTTCGTTCGAAACGGTGGATTTTTGTGAAATCACGATAAAACTGCTGTTTTAAACTTGCAAAAACATAGAAAAACGCTGTTTTGAAATATTCAAACTGACAAATTCATGTTTCTTTCGTGTGAAACGGCGATTTATGAGAAATGACCATAAAATTGCTGTTTTAAACTTGCAAAAACATAGAAAAACGCTGTTTTCTACTATTCAAACTGATAAATTCATGTTTCTTTCGTGTGAAACGGCGATTTATGAGAAATGACGATAAAATTGCTGTTTTAAACTTGCAAAAACATAGAAAAACGCTGTTTTGAACTATTCAAACTGATAAATTCATGTTTCTTTCGTGTTAAACGGCGATTTATGAGAAACATAGAAAAACGGTGTTTTTAACTATTCAAACTGATAAATTCATGTTTCTTTCGTACGAAACGGTGGATTTTTGTGAAATCACAATAAAACTGCTGTTTTAAACTTGCAAAAACATAGAAAAACGCTGTTTTGAAATATTCAAACTGACAAATTCATGTTTTTTTCGTGTGAAACGGCGATTTATGAGAAATGACGATAAAATTGCTGTTTTAAACTTGCAAAAACATAGAAAAACGCTGTTTTCAACTATTCAAACTGATAAATTCATGTTTCTTTCATGTGAAACGGCGATTTATGAGAAATGACGATTAAATTGCTGTTTTAAACTTGCAAAAACATAGAAAAACGCTGTTTTGAACTATTCAAACTGACAAATTCATGTTTCTTTCGTGTGAAACGGTGATTTATGAGAAATGACGATAAAATTGCTGTTTTGAACTTGCAAAAACATAGAAAAACGCTGTTTTGAACTATTCAAACTGACAAATTCATGTTTCATTCGTGTGAAACGGCGATTTATGAGCAATGACCATAAAATTGCTGTTTTAAACTTGCAAAAACATAGAAAAACGCTGTTTACAACTATTCAAAGTGATAAATTCATGTTTCGTTCGTGTGAAACGGCGATTTATGAGAAATGACGATAAAATTGCTGTTTTAAACTTGCAAAAACATAGAAAAACGCTGTTTTCAACTATTCAAAGTGATAAATTCATGTTTCGTTCGTGTGAAACGGCGATTTATGAGAAATGACGATAAAACTGCTGTTTTAAACTTGCAAAAACATAGAAAAACGCTGTTTTGAACTATTCAAACTGACAAATTCATGTATATTTCGGGTGAAACGGCGATTTATGAGAAATGACTATAAAATTGTCGTTTTAAACTTGCAAAAACATAGAAAAACGCTGTTTTTAACTATTCAAACTGATAAATTCAGGTTTCTTTCGTTCGAAACGGTGGATTTTTGTGAAATCACGATAAAACTGCTGTTTTAAACTTGCAAAAACATAGAAAAACGCTGTTTTGAACTATTCAAACTGACAAATTCATGTTTCTTTCGTGTGAAACGGCGATTTATGAGAAATGTCGATAAAATTGCTGTTTTAAACTTGCAAAAACATAGAAAAACGCTGTTTTGAACTATTCAAACTGACAAATTCATGTTTCTTTCGTGTGAAACGGCGATTTATGAGAAATGAACATAAAATTGCTGTTTTAAACTTGCAAAAACATAGAAAAACGCTGTTTTCAACTATTCAAACTGATAAATTCATGTTTCTTTCGTGTGAAACGGCGATTTATGAGAAATGACGATAAAATTGCTGTTTTAAACTTGCAAAAACATAGAAAAACGCTGTTTTGAACTATTCAAACTGATAAATTCATGTTTCTTTCGTGTTAAACGGCGATTTATGAGAAATGACGATAAAATTGCTGTTTTAAACTTGCAAAAATATAGAAAAACGGTGTTTTAAACTATTCAAACTGATAAATTCAGGTTTCTTTCGTTCGAAACGGTGGATTTTTGTGAAATCACGATAAAACTGCTGTTTTAAACTTGCAAAAACATAGAAAAACGCTGTTTTGAAATATTCAAACTGACAAATTCATGTTTTTTTCGTGTGAAACGGCGATTTATGAGAAATGACGATAAAATTGCTGTTTTAAACTTGCAAAAACATAGAAAAACGCTGTTTTCAACTATTCAAACTGATAAATTCATGTTTCTTTCGTGTGAAACGGCGATTTATGAGAAATGACGATAAAATTGCTGTTTTAAACTTGCAAAAACATAGAAAAACGCTGTTTTGAACTATTCAAACTGACAAATTCATGTTTCTTTCGTGTGAAACGGTGATTTATGAGAAATGACTATAAAATTGCTGTTTTAAACTTGCAAAAACATAGAAAAACGCTGTTTTGAACTATTCAAACTGACAAATTCATGTTTCTTTCGTGTGAAACGGCGATTTATGAGAAATGACGATAAAATTGCTGTTTTAAACTTGCAAAAACATAGAAAAACGCTGTTTTCAACTATTCAAAGTGATAAATTCATGTTTCGTTCGTGTAAAACGGCGATTTATGAGAAATGACGATAAAACTGCTGTTTTAAACTTGCAAAAACATAGAAAAACGCTGTTTTGAACTATTCAAACTGACAAATTCATGTTTATTTCGTGTGAAACGGCGATTTATGAGAAATGACTATAAAATTGCCGTTTTAAACTTGCAAAAACATAGAAAAACGCTGTTTTTAACTATTCAAACTGATAAATTCAGGTTTCTTTCGTTCGAAACGGTGGATTTTTGTGAAATCACGATAAAACTGCTGTTTTAAACTTGCAAAAACATAGAAAAACCCTGTTTTTAACTATTCAAACTGATAAATTCAGGTTTCTTTCGTTCGAAACGGTGCATTTTTGTGAAATCACGATAAAACTGCTGTTTTAAACTTGCAAAAACATAGAAAAACGCTGTTTTGAACTATTCAAACTGACAAATTCATGTTTCTTTCGTGTGAAACGGCGATTTATGAGAAATGACGATAAAATTGCTGTTTTAAACTTGCAAAAACATAGAAAAACGCTGTTTTGAACTATTCAAACTGACAAATTCATGTTTCTTTCGTGTGAAACGGCGATTTATGAGAAATGTCGATAAAATTGCTGTTTTAAACTTGCAAAAACATAGAAAAACGCTGTTTTGAACTATTCAAACTGACAAATTCATGTTTCTTTTGTGTGAAACGGCGATTTATGAGAAATGACGATAAAATTGCTGTTTTAAACTTGCAAAAACATAGAAAAACGCTGTTTTGAACTATTCAAACTGACAAATTCATGTTTCTTTCGTGTGAAACGGCGATTTATGAGAAATGACGATAAAATTGCTGTTTTAAACATGCAAAAACATAGAAAAACGCTGTTTTCAACTATTCAAACTAATAAATTCATGTTTCTTTCGTGTGAAACGGCGATTTATGAGAAATGACGATAAAATTGCTGTTTTAAACTTGCAAAAACATAGAAAAACGCTGTTTTTAACTATTCAAACTGATAAATTCAGGTTTCTTTCGTTCGAAACGGTGGATTTTTGAGAAATCACGATAAAACTGCTGTTTTAAACTTACAAAAACATAGAAAAACGCTGTTTTGAACTATTCAAACTGACAAATTCATGTTTCTTTCGTGTGAAACGGCGATTTATGAGAAATGACAATAAAATTGCTGTTTTAAACTTGCAAAAACATAGAAAAACGCTGTTTTCAACTATTCAAACTGTTAAATTCATGTTTCTTTCATGTGAAACGGCGATTTATGAGAAATGACGATAAAATTGCTGTTTTAAACTTGCAAAAACATAGAAAAACGCTGTTTTTAACTATTCAAACTGATAAAATCAGGTTTCTTTCGTTCGAAACGGTGGATTTTTGTGAAATCACGATAAAACTGCTGTTTTAAACTTGCAAAAACATAGAAAAACGCTGTTTTGAACTATTTAAACTGACAAATTCATGTTTCTTTCGTGTGAAACGGCAATTTATGAGAAATGACGATAAAATTGCTGTTTTAAACTTGCAAAAACATAAAAAATCCTGTTTTGAACTATTCAAACTGACAAATTCATGTTTCTTTCGTGTGAAACGGCGATTTATGAGAAATGACGATAAAATTGCTGTTTTAAACTTGCAAAAACATAGAAAAACGCTGTTTTTAACTATTCAAACTGATAAATTCAGGTTTCTTTCGTTCGAAACGGTGGATTTTTGTGAAATCACGATAAAACTGCTGTTTTAAACTTTCAAAAACATAGAAAACCGCTGTTTTTAACTATTCAAACTGACAAATTCATGTTTCTTTCGTGTGCAACGGCGATTTATGAGAAATGACGATAAAACTGCTGTTTTAAACTTGCAAAAACATAGAAAAACGCTGTTTTGAACTATTCAAATTGACAAATTTATGTTTCTTTCGTGTGAAACGGCGATTTATGAGAAATGACGATAAAATTGCTGTTTTAAAATTGCAAAAACATAGAAAAACGCTGTTTTCAACTATTCAAACTGATAAATTCATGTTTCTTTCGTGTGAAACGGCGATTTATGAGAAATGACGATAAAATTGCTGTTTTCAACTTGCAAAAACATAGAAAAACGCTGTTTTGAACTATTCAAACTGACAAATTCATGTTTCTTTCGTGTGAAACGGCGATTTATGAGAAATGACGATAAAATTGCTGTTTTAAACTTGCAAAAACATAGAAAAACGCTGTTTTTAACTATTCAAACTGATAAATTCAGGTTTCTTTCGTTCGAAACGGTGGATTTTTGTGAAATCACGATAAAACTGCTGTATTAAACTTTCAAAAACATAGAAAACCGCTGTTTTGAACTATTCAAACTGACAAATTCATGTTTCTTTCGTGTGCAACGGCGATTTATGAGAAATGACGATAAAATTGCTGTTTTAAACTTGCAAAAACATAGAAAAACGCTGTTTTGAACTATTCAAACTGATAAGTTCATGTTTCTTTCGTGTGAAACGGCGATTTATGAAAAATGACGATAAAATTGCTGTTTTAAACTTGCAAGAACATAGAAAAACGCTGTTTTCAACTATTCAAACTGATAAATTCATGTTTCTTTCGTGTGAAACGGCGATTTATGAGAAATGACGATAAAATTGCTGTTTTCAACTTGCAAAAACATAGAAAAACGCTGTTTTGAACTATTCAAACTGACAAATTCATGTTTCTTTCGTGTGAAACGGCGATTTATGAGAAATGACGATAAAATTGCTGTTTTAAACTTGCAAAAACATAGAAAAACGCTGTTTTGAACTATTCAAACTGATAAATTCAGGTTTCTTTCGTTCGAAACGGTGCATTTTTGTGAAATCACGATAAAACTGCTGTTTTAAACTTGCAAAAACATAGAAAAACGCTGTTTTGAACTATTCAAACTGACAAATTCATGTTTCTTTCGTGTGAAACTGCGATTTATGAGAAATGACGATAAAATTGCTGTTTTAAACTTGCAAAAACATAGAAAAACGCTGTTTTGAACTATTCAAACTGACAAATTCATGTTTCTTTCGTGTGAAACGGCGATTTATGAGAAATGTCGATAAAATTGCTGTTTTAAACTTGCAAAAACATAGAAAAACGCTGTTTTGAACTATTCAAACTGACAAATTTATGTTTCTTTTGTGTGAAACGGCGATTTATGAGAAATGACGATAAAATTGCTGTTTTAAACTTGCAAAAACATAGAAAAACGCTGTTTTGAACTATTCAAACTGACAAATTCATGTTTCTTTCGTGTGAAACGGCGATTTATGAGAAATGACGATAAAATTGCTGTTTTAAACATGCAAAAACATAGAAAAACGCTGTTTTCAACTATTCAAACTGATAAATTCATGTTTCTTTCGTGTGAAACGGCGATTTATGAGAAATGACGATAAAATTGCTGTTTTAAACTTGCAAAAACATAGAAAAACGCTGTTTTTAACTATTCAAACTGATAAATTCAGGTTTCTTTCGTTCGAAACGGTGGATTTTTGAGAAATCACGATAAAACTGCTGTTTTAAACTTACAAAAACATAGAAAAACGCTGTTTTGAACTATTTAAACTGACAAATTCATGTTTCTTTCGTGTGAAACGGCGATTTATGAGAAATGACGATAAAATTGCTGTTTTAAACTTGCAAAAACATAGAAAAACGCTGTTTTCAACTATTCAAACTGATAAATTCATGTTTCTTTCATGTGAAACGGCGATTTATGAGAAATGACGATAAAATTGCTGTTTTAAACTTGCAAAAACATAGAAAAACGCTGTTTTTAACTATTCAAACTGATAAAATCAGGTTTCTTTCGTTCGAAACGGTTGATTTTTGTGAAATCACGATAAAACTGCTGTTTTAAACTTGCAAAAACATAGAAAAACGCTGTTTTGAACTATTTAAACTGACAAATTCATGTTTCTTTCGTGTGAAACGGCAATTTATGAGAAATGACGATAAAATTGCTGTTTTAAACTTGCAAAAACATAAAAAATCCTGTTTTGAACTATTCAAACTGACAAATTCATGTTTCTTTCGTGTGAAACGGCGATTTATGAGAAATGACGATAAAATTGCTGTTTTAAACTTGCAAAAACATAGAAAAACGCTGTTTTTAACTATTCAAACTGATAAATTCAGGTTTCTTTCGTGTGAAACGGCGATTTATGAGAAATGACGATAAAATTGCTGTTTTAAACTTGCAAAAACATAGAAAAACGCTGTTTTGAACTATTCAAACTGACAAATTCATGTTTCTTTCGTGTGAAACGGCGATTTATGAGAAATGACGATAAAATTGCTGTTTTAAACATGCAAAAACATAGAAAAACGCTGTTTTCAACTATTCAAACTGATAAATTCATGTTTCTTTCGTGTGAAACGGCGATTTATGAGAAATGACGATAAAATTGCTGTTTTAAACTTGCAAAAACATAGAAAAACGCTGTTTTTAACTATTCAAACTGATAAATTCAGGTTTCTTTCGTTCGAAACGGTGGATTTTTGAGAAATCACGATAAAACTGCTGTTTTAAACTTACAAAAACATAGAAAAACGCTGTTTTGAACTATTTAAACTGACAAATTCATGTTTCTTTCGTGTGAAACGGCGATTTATGAGAAATGACGATAAAATTGCTGTTTTAAACTTGCAAAAACATAGAAAAACGCTGTTTTCAACTATTCAAACTGATAAATTCATGTTTCTTTCATGTGAAACGGCGATTTATGAGAAATGACGATAAAATTGCTGTTTTAAACTTGCAAAAACATAGAAAAACGCTGTTTTTAACTATTCAAACTGATAAATTCAGGTTTCTTTCGTTCGAAACGGTGGATTTTTGTGAAATCACGATAAAACTGCTGTTTTAAACTTTCAAAAACATAGAAAACCGCTGTTTTTAACTATTCAAACTGACAAATTCATGTTTCTTTCGTGTGCAACGGCGATTTATGAGAAATGACGATAAAACTGCTGTTTTAAACTTGCAAAAACATAGAAAAACGCTGTTTTGAACTATTCAAATTGACAAATTTATGTTTCTTTCGTGTGAAACGGCGATTTATGAGAAATGACGATAAAATTGCTGTTTTAAAATTGCAAAAACATAGAAAAACGCTGTTTTCAACTATTCAAACTGATAAATTCATGTTTCTTTCGTGTGAAACGGCGATTTATGAGAAATGACGATAAAATTGCTGTTTTCAACTTGCAAAAACATAGAAAAACGCTGTTTTGAACTATTCAAACTGACAAATTCATGTTTCTTTCGTGTGAAACGGCGATTTATGAGAAATGACGATAAAATTGCTGTTTTAAACTTGCAAAAACATAGAAAAACGCTGTTTTTAACTATTCAAACTGATAAATTCAGGTTTCTTTCGTTCGAAACGGTGGATTTTTGTGAAATCACGATAAAACTGCTGTTTTAAACTTTCAAAAACATAGAAAACCGCTGTTTTGAACTATTCAAACTGACAAATTCATGTTTCTTTCGTGTGCAACGGCGATTTATGAGAAATGACGATAAAATTGCTGTTTTAAACTTGCAAAAACATAGAAAAACGCTGTTTTGAACTATTCAAACTGATAAGTTCATGTTTCTTTCGTGTGAAACGGCGATTTATGAAAAATGACGATAAAATTGCTGTTTTAAACTTGCAAGAACATAGAAAAACGCTGTTTTCAACTATTCAAACTGATAAATTCATGTTTCTTTCGTGTGAAACGGCGATTTATGAGAAATGACGATAAAATTGCTGTTTTCAACTTGCAAAAACATAGAAAAACGCTGTTTTGAACTATTCAAACTGACAAATTCATGTTTCTTTCGTGTGAAACGGCGATTTATGAGAAATGACGATAAAATTGCTGTTTTAAACTTGCAAAAACATAGAAAAACGCTGTTTTTGAACTATTCAAACTGACAAATTCATGTTTCTTTCGTGGTGAAACGGCGATTTATGAGAAATGACGATAAAATTGCTGTTTTAAACATGCAAAAACATAGAAAAACGCTGTTTTCAACTATTCAAACTGATAAATTCATGTTTCTTTCGTGTGAAACGGCGATTTATGAGAAATGACGATAAAATTGCTGTTTTAAACTTGCAAAAACATAGAAAAACGCTGTTTTTAACTATTCAAACTGATAAATTCAGGTTTCTTTCGTTCGAAACGGTGGATTTTGAGAAATCACGATAAAACTGCTGTTTTAAACTTACAAAAACATAGAAAAACGCTGTTTTTGAACTATTTAAACTGACAAATTCATGTTTCTTTCGTTGTGAAACGGCGATTTATGAGAAATGACGATAAAATTGCTGTTTTAAACTTGCAAAAACATAGAAAAACGCTGTTTTCAACTATTCAAACTGATAAATTCATGTTTCTTTCATGTGAAACGGCGATTTATGAGAAATGACGATAAAAATTGCTGTTTTAAACTTGCAAAAACATAGAAAAACGCTGTTTTTAACTATTCAAACTGATTAAAATCAGGTTTCTTTCGTTCGAAACGGTTGATTTTTGTGAAATCACGATAAAACTGCTGTTTTAAACTTGCAAAAACATAGAAAAACGCTGTTTTGAACTATTTAAACTGACAAATTCATGTTTCTTTCGTGGTGAAAACGGCAATTTATGAGAAATGACGATAAAATTGCTGTTTTAAACTTGCAAAAACATAAAAAATCCTGTTTTGAACTATTCAAACTGACAAATTCATGTTTCTTTCGTGTGAAACGGCGATTTATGAGAAATGACGATAAAATTGCTGTTTTAAACTTGCAAAAACATAGAAAAACGCTGTTTTTAACTATTCAAACTGATAAATTCAGGTTTCTTTCGTGTGAAACGGCGATTTATGAGAAATGACGATAAAATTGCTGTTTTAAACTTGCAAAAACATAGAAAAACGCTGTTTTGAACTATTCAAACTGACAAATTCATGTTTCTTTCGTGTGAAACGGCGATTTATGAGAAATGACGATAAAATTGCTGTTTTAAACATGCAAAAACATAGAAAAACGCTGTTTTCAACTATTCAAACTGATAAATTCATGTTTCTTTCGTGTGAAACGGCGATTTATGAGAAATGACGATAAAATTGCTGTTTTAAACTTGCAAAAACATAGAAAAACGCTGTTTTTAACTATTCAAACTGATAAATTCAGGTTTCTTTCGTTCGAAACGGTGGATTTTTTGAGAATCACGATAAAACTGCTGTTTTAAAACTTACAAAAACATAGAAAAACGCTGTTTTGAACTATTTAAACTGACAAATTCATGTTTCTTTCGTGTGAAACGGCGATTTATGAGAAATGACGATAAAATTGCTGTTTTAAACTTGCAAAAAACATAGAAAAAACGCTGTTTTCAACTATTCAAACTGATAAATTCATGTTTCTTTCATGTGAAACGGCGATTTATGAGAAATGACGATAAAATTGCTGTTTTAAACTTGCAAAAACATAGAAAAACGCTGTTTTTAACTATTCAAACTGATAAAATCAGGTTTCTTTCGTTCGAAACGGTTGATTTTTGTGAAATCACGATAAAACTGCTGTTTTAAACTTGCAAAAACATAGAAAAACTCTGTTTTGAACTATTTAAACTGACAAATTCATGTTTCTTTCGTGTGAAACCGGCAATTTATGAGAAATGACGATAAAATTGCTGTTTTAAACTTGCAAAAACATAAAAAATCCTGTTTTTGAACTATTCAAACTGACAAATTCATGTTTCTTTCGTTGTGAAACGGCGATTTATGAGAAATGACGATAAAATTGCTGTTTTAAACTTGCAAAAACATAGAAAAACGCTGTTTTTAACTATTCAAACTGATAAATTCAGGTTTCTTTCGTTCGAAACGGTGGATTTTGTGAAATCACGATAAAACTGCTGTTTTAAACTTTCAAAAACATAGAAAACCGCTGTTTTGAACTATTCAAACTGACAAATTCATGTTTCTTTCGTGTGCAACGGCGATTTATGAGAAATGACGATAAAATTGCTGTTTTAAACATGCAAAAACATAGAAAAACGCTGTTTTGAACTATTCAAACTGATAAGTTCATGTTTCTTTCGTGTGAAACGGCGATTATGAAAAATGACGATAAAATTGCTGTTTTAAACTTGCAAGAACATAGAAAAACGCTGTTTTCAACTATTCAACTGATAAATTCATGTTTTCTTTCGTGTGAAAACGGCGATTTATGAGAAATGACGATAAAATTGCTGTTTTCAACTTGCAAAAACATAGAAAAACGCTGTTTTGAACTATTCAAACTGACAAATTCATGTTTCTTTCGTGTGAAACGGCGATTTATGAGAAATGACGATAAAATTGCTGTTTTAAACTTGCAAAAACATAGAAAAACGCTGTTTTGAACTATTCAAACTGATAAATTCAGGTTTCTTTCGTTCGAAACGGTGCATTTTTGTGAAATCACGATTAAAACTGCTGTTTTAAACTTGCAAAAACATAGAAAAACGCTGTTTTGAACTATTCAAAACTGACAAATTCATGTTTCTTTCGGTGTGAAACGGCGATTTATGAGAAATGACGATAAAATTGCTGTTTTAAACTTGCAAAAACATAGAAAAACGCTGTTTTGAACTATTCAAACTGACAAATTCATGTTTTCTTTCGTGTGAAACGCGATTTATGAGAAATGTCGATAAAATTGCTGTTTTAAACTTGCAAAAACATAGAAAAACGCTGTTTTGAACTATTCAAACTGACAAATTCATGTTTCTTTTGTGTGAGAACGGCGATTTATGAGAAATGACGATAAAATTGCTGTTTTAAACTTGCAAAAACATAGTAAAACGCTGTTTTGAACTATTCAAACTGACAAATTCATGTTTCTTTCGTGTGAAACGGCGATTTATGAGAAATGACGATAAAATTGCTGTTTTAAACATGCAAAAACATAGAAAAACGCTGTTTTCAACTATTCAAACTGATAAATTCATGTTTCTTTCGTGTGAAACGGCGATTTATGAGAAATGACGATAAAATTGCTGTTTTAAACTTGCAAAAACATAGAAAAACGCTGTTTTTAACTATTCAACTGATAAATTCAGGTTTCTTTCGTTCGAAACGGTGGATTTTTGAGAAATCACGATAAAACTGCTGTTTTTAAACTTACAAAAACATAGAAAAACGCTGTTTTGAACTATTCAAACTGACAAATTCATGTTTCTTTCGTGTGAAACGGCGAATTATGAGAAATGACGATAAAATTGCTGTTTTAAACTTGCAAAAACATAGAAAAACGCTGTTTTCAACTATTCAAACTGATAAATTCATGTTCTTTCATGTGAAACGGCGATTTATGAGAAATGACGATAAAATTGCTGTTTTAAACTTGCAAAAACATAGGAAAACGCTGTTTTTTAACTATTCAAACTGATAAAATCAGGTTTCTTTCGTTCGAAACGGTGGATTTTTGTGAAATCACGATAAAACTGCTGTTTTAAACTTGCAAAAACATAGAAAAACGCTGTTTTGAACTATTTAAACTGACAAATTCATGTTTCTTTCGTGTGAAACGGCAATTTATGAGAAATGACGAAAAAAATTGCTGTTTTAAACTTGCAAAAACATAAAAAATCCTGTTTTGAACTATTCAAACTGACAAATTCATGTGTTCTTTCGTGTGAAACGTGCGATTTATGAGAAATGACGATAAAATTGCTGTTTTTAAACTTGCAAAAACATAGAAAAACGCTGTTTTTAACTATTCAAACTGATAAATTCAGGTTTCTTTCGTTCGAAACGGTGGATTTTTGTGAAATCACGATAAAACTGCTGTTTTAAACTTTCAAAAACATAGAAAACCGCTGTTTTGAACTATTCAAACTGACAAATTCATGTTTCTTTCGTGTGCAACGGCGATTTATGAGAAATGACGATAAAATTGCTGTTTTAAACTTGCAAAAACATAGAAAAACGCTGTTTTGAACTATTCAAACTGATAAGTTCATGTTTCTTTCGTGTGAAACGGCGATTTATGAAAAATGACGATAAAATTGCTGTTTTAAACTTGCAAGAACATAGAAAAACGCTGTTTTCAACTATTCAAACTGATAAATTCATGTTTCTTTCGTGTGAAACGGCGATTTATGAGAAATGACGATAAAATTGCTGTTTTCAACTTGCAAAAACATAGAAAAACGCTGTTTTGAACTATTCAAACTGACAAATTCATGTTTCATTCGTGTGAAACGGCGATTTATGAGAAATGACGATAAAATTGCTGTTTTAAACTTGCAAAAACATAGAAAAACGCTGTTTTCAACTATTCAAAGTGATAAATTCATGTTTCGTTCGTGTAAAACGGCGATTTATGAGAAATGACGATAAAACTGCTGTTTTAAACTTGCAAAAACATAGAAAAACGCTGTTTTGAACTATTCAAACTGACAAATTCATGTTTATTTCGTGTGAAACGGCGATTTATGAGAAATGACTATAAAATTGCCGTTTTAAACTTGCAAAAACATAGAAAAACGCTGTTTTTAACTATTCAAACTGATAAATTCAGGTTTCTTTCGTTCGAAACGGTGGATTTTTGTGAAATCACGATAAAACTGCTGTTTTAAACTTGCAAAAACATAGAAAAACCCTGTTTTTAACTATTCAAACTGATAAATTCAGGTTTCTTTCGTTCGAAACGGTGCATTTTTGTGAAATCACGATAAAACTGCTGTTTTTAAACTTGCAAAAACATAGAAAAACGCTGTTTTGAACTATTCAAACTGACAAATTCATGTTTCTTTCGTGTGAAACGGCGATTTATGAGAAATTACGATAAAATTGCTGTTTTAAACTTGCAAAAACATAGAAAAACGCTGTTTTGAACTATTCAAACTGACAAATTCATGTTTCTTTCGTGTGAAACGGCGATTTATGAGAAATGTCGATAAAATTGCTGTTTTAAACTTGCAAAAACATAGAAAAACGCTGTTTTGAACTATTCAAACTGACAAATTCATGTTTCTTTTGTGTGAAACGGCGATTTATGAGAAATGACGATAAAATTGCTGTTTTAAACTTGCAAAAACATAGAAAAACGCTGTTTTGAACTATTCAAACTGACAAATTCATGTTTCTTTCGTGTGAAACGGCGATTTATGAGAAATGACGATAAAATTGCTGTTTTAAACATGCAAAAACATAGAAAAACGCTGTTTTCAACTATTCAAACTGATAAATTCATGTTTCTTTCGTGTGAAACGGCGATTTATGAGAAATGACGATAAAATTGCTGTTTTAAACTTGCAAAAACATAGAAAAACGCTGTTTTTAACTATTCAAACTGATAAATTCAGGTTTCTTTCGTTCGAAACGGTGGATTTTTGAGAAATCACGATAAAACTGCTGTTTTAAACTTACAAAAACATAGAAAAACGCTGTTTTGAACTATTCAAACTGACAAATTCATGTTTCTTTCGTGTGAAACGGCGATTTATGAGAAATGACAATAAAATTGCTGTTTTAAACTTGCAAAAACATAGAAAAACGCTGTTTTCAACTATTCAAACTGTTAAATTCATGTTTCTTTCATGTGAAACGGCGATTTATGAGAAATGACGATAAAATTGCTGTTTTAAACTTGCAAAAACATAGAAAAACGCTGTTTTTAACTATTCAAACTGATAAAATCAGGTTTCTTTCGTTCGAAACGGTGGATTTTTGTGAAATCACGATAAAACTGCTGTTTTAAACTTGCAAAAACATAGAAAAACGCTGTTTTGAACTATTTAAACTGACAAATTCATGTTTCTTTCGTGTGAAACGGCAATTTATGAGAAATGACGATAAAATTGCTGTTTTAAACTTGCAAAAACATAAAAAATCCTGTTTTGAACTATTCAAACTGACAAATTCATGTTTCTTTCGTGTGAAACGGCGATTTATGAGAAATGACGATAAAATTGCTGTTTTAAACTTGCAAAAACATAGAAAAACGCTGTTTTTAACTATTCAAACTGATAAATTCAGGTTTCTTTCGTTCGAAACGGTGGATTTTTGTGAAATCACGATAAAACTGCTGTTTTAAACTTTCAAAAACATAGAAAACCGCTGTTTTTAACTATTCAAACTGACAAATTCATGTTTCTTTCGTGTGCAACGGCGATTTATGAGAAATGACGATAAAACTGCTGTTTTAAACTTGCAAAAACATAGAAAAACGCTGTTTTGAACTATTCAAATTGACAAATTTATGTTTCTTTCGTGTGAAACGGCGATTTATGAGAAATGACGATAAAATTGCTGTTTTAAAATTGCAAAAACATAGAAAAACGCTGTTTTCAACTATTCAAACTGATAAATTCATGTTTCTTTCGTGTGAAACGGCGATTTATGAGAAATGACGATAAAATTGCTGTTTTCAACTTGCAAAAACATAGAAAAACGCTGTTTTGAACTATTCAAACTGACAAATTCATGTTTCTTTCGTGTGAAACGGCGATTTATGAGAAATGACGATAAAATTGCTGTTTTAAACTTGCAAAAACATAGAAAAACGCTGTTTTTAACTATTCAAACTGATAAATTCAGGTTTCTTTCGTTCGAAACGGTGGATTTTTGTGAAATCACGATAAAACTGCTGTTTTAAACTTTCAAAAACATAGAAAACCGCTGTTTTGAACTATTCAAACTGACAAATTCATGTTTCTTTCGTGTGCAACGGCGATTTATGAGAAATGACGATAAAATTGCTGTTTTAAACTTGCAAAAACATAGAAAAACGCTGTTTTGAACTATTCAAACTGATAAGTTCATGTTTCTTTCGTGTGAAACGGCGATTTATGAAAAATGACGATAAAATTGCTGTTTTAAACTTGCAAGAACATAGAAAAACGCTGTTTTCAACTATTCAAACTGATAAATTCATGTTTCTTTCGTGTGAAACGGCGATTTATGAGAAATGACGATAAAATTGCTGTTTTCAACTTGCAAAAACATAGAAAAACGCTGTTTTGAACTATTCAAACTGACAAATTCATGTTTCTTTCGTGTGAAACGGCGATTTATGAGAAATGACGATAAAATTGCTGTTTTAAACTTGCAAAAACATAGAAAAACGCTGTTTTGAACTATTCAAACTGATAAATTCAGGTTTCTTTCGTTCGAAACGGTGCATTTTTGTGAAATCACGATAAAACTGCTGTTTTAAACTTGCAAAAACATAGAGAAACGCTGTTTTGAACTATTCAAACTGACAAATTCATGTTTCTTTCGTGTGAAACGGCGATTTATGAGAAATGACGATAAAATTGCTGTTTCAAACTTGCAAAACATAGAAAAACGCTGTTTTTAACTATTCAAACTGATAAATTCAGGTTTCTTTCGTTCGAAACGGTGGATTTTTGTGAAATCACGATAAAACTGCTGTTTTAAATTTGCAAAAACATAGAAAAACGCTGTTTTGAACTATTCAAACTGACAAATTCATGTTTCTTTCGTGTGAAACGGCGATTTATGAGAAATGACGATAAAATTGCTGTTTTAAACTTGCAAAAACATAGAAAAACGCTGTTTTGAACTATTCAAACTGACAAATTCATGTTTCTTTCGTGTGAAACGGCGATTTATGAGAAATGTCGATAAAATTGCTGTTTTAAACTTGCAAAAACATAGAAAAACGCTGTTTTGAACTATTCAAACTGACAAATTTATGTTTCTTTTGTGTGAAACGGCGATTTATGAGAAATGACGATAAAATTGCTGTTTTAAACTTGCAAAAACATAGAAAAACGCTGTTTTGAACTATTCAAACTGACAAATTCATGTTTCTTTCGTGTGAAACGGCGATTTATGAGAAATGACGATAAAATTGCTGTTTTAAACATGCAAAAACATAGAAAAACGCTGTTTTCAACTATTCAAACTGATAAATTCATGTTTCTTTCGTGTGCAACGGCGATTTATGAGAAATGACGATAAAATTGCTGTTTTAAACTTGCAAAAACATAGAAAAACGCTGTTTTGAACTATTCAAACTGATAAGTTCATGTTTCTTTCGTGTGAAACGGCGATTTATGAAAAATGACGATAAAATTGCTGTTTTAAACTTGCAAGAACATAGAAAAACGCTGTTTTCAACTATTCAAACTGATAAATTCATGTTTCTTTCGTGTGAAACGGCGATTTATGAGAAATGACGATAAAATTGCTGTTTTCAACTTGCAAAAACATAGAAAAACGCTGTTTTGAACTATTCAAACTGACAAATTCATGTTTCATTCGTGTGAAACGGCGATTTATGAGAAATGACGATAAAATTGCTGTTTTAAACTTGCAAAAACATAGAAAAACGCTGTTTTCAACTATTCAAAGTGATAAATTCATGTTTCGTTCGTGTAAAACGGCGATTTATGAGAAATGACGATAAAACTGCTGTTTTAAACTTGCAAAAACATAGAAAAACGCTGTTTTGAACTATTCAAACTGACAAATTCATGTTTATTTCGTGTGAAACGGCGATTTATGAGAAATGACTATAAAATTGCCGTTTTAAACTTGCAAAAACATAGAAAAACGCTGTTTTTAACTATTCAAACTGATAAATTCAGGTTTCTTTCGTTCGAAACGGTGGATTTTTGTGAAATCACGATAAAACTGCTGTTTTAAACTTGCAAAAACATAGAAAAACCCTGTTTTTAACTATTCAAACTGATAAATTCAGGTTTCTTTCGTTCGAAACGGTGCATTTTTGTGAAATCACGATAAAACTGCTGTTTTAAACTTGCAAAAACATAGAAAAACGCTGTTTTGAACTATTCAAACTGACAAATTCATGTTTCTTTCGTGTGAAACGGCGATTTATGAGAAATTACGATAAAATTGCTGTTTTAAACTTGCAAAAACATAGAAAAACGCTGTTTTGAACTATTCAAACTGACAAATTCATGTTTCTTTTGTGTGAAACGGCGATTTATGAGAAATGTCGATAAAATTGCTGTTTTAAACTTGCAAAAACATAGAAAAACGCTGTTTTGAACTATTCAAACTGACAAATTCATGTTTCTTTTGTGTGAAACGGCGATTTATGAGAAATGACGATAAAATTGCTGTTTTAAACTTGCAAAAACATAGAAAAACGCTGTTTTGAACTATTCAAACTGACAAATTCATGTTTCTTTCGTGTGAAACGGCGATTTATGAGAAATGACGATAAAATTGCTGTTTTAAACATGCAAAAACATAGAAAAACGCTGTTTTCAACTATTCAAACTGATAAATTCATGTTTCTTTCGTGTGAAACGGCGATTTATGAGAAATGACGATAAAATTGCTGTTTTAAACTTGCAAAAACATAGAAAAACGCTGTTTTTAACTATTCAAACTGATAAATTCAGGTTTCTTTCGTTCGAAACGGTGGATTTTTGAGAAATCACGATAAAACTGCTGTTTTAAACTTACAAAAACATAGAAAAACGCTGTTTTGAACTATTCAAACTGACAAATTCATGTTTCTTTCGTGTGAAACGGCGATTTATGAGAAATGACAATAAAATTGCTGTTTTAAACTTGCAAAAACATAGAAAAACGCTGTTTTCAACTATTCAAACTGTTAAATTCATGTTTCTTTCATGTGAAACGGCGATTTATGAGAAATGACGATAAAATTGCTGTTTTAAACTTGCAAAAACATAGAAAAACGCTGTTTTTAACTATTCAAACTGATAAAATCAGGTTTCTTTCGTTCGAAACGGTGGATTTTTGTGAAATCACGATAAAACTGCTGTTTTAAACTTGCAAAAACATAGAAAAACGCTGTTTTGAACTATTTAAACTGACAAATTCATGTTTCTTTCGTGTGAAACGGCAATTTATGAGAAATGACGATAAAATTGCTGTTTTAAACTTGCAAAAACATAAAAAATCCTGTTTTGAACTATTCAAACTGACAAATTCATGTTTCTTTCGTGTGAAACGGCGATTTATGAGAAATGACGATAAAATTGCTGTTTTAAACTTGCAAAAACATAGAAAAACGCTGTTTTTAACTATTCAAACTGATAAATTCAGGTTTCTTTCGTTCGAAACGGTGGATTTTTGTGAAATCACGATAAAACTGCTGTTTTAAACTTTCAAAAACATAGTAAACCGCTGTTTTTAACTATTCAAACTGACAAATTCATGTTTCTTTCGTGTGCAACGGCGATTTATGAGAAATGACGATAAAACTGCTGTTTTAAACTTGCAAAAACATAGAAAAACGCTGTTTTGAACTATTCAAATTGACAAATTTATGTTTCTTTCGTGTGAAACGGCGATTTATGAGAAATGACGATAAAATTGCTGTTTTAAAATTGCAAAAACATAGAAAAACGCTGTTTTCAACTATTCAAACTGATAAATTCATGTTTCTTTCGTGTGAAACGGCGATTTATGAGAAATGACGATAAAATTGCTGTTTTCAACTTGCAAAAACATAGAAAAACGCTGTTTTGAACTATTCAAACTGACAAATTCATGTTTCTTTCGTGTGAAACGGCGATTTATGAGAAATGACGATAAAATTGCTGTTTTAAACTTGCAAAAACATAGAAAAACGCTGTTTTTAACTATTCAAACTGATAAATTCAGGTTTCTTTCGTTCGAAACGGTGGATTTTTGTGAAATCACGATAAAACTGCTGTTTTAAACTTTCAAAAACATAGAAAACCGCTGTTTTGAACTATTCAAACTGACAAATTCATGTTTCTTTCGTGTGCAACGGCGATTTATGAGAAATGACGATAAAATTGCTGTTTTAAACTTGCAAAAACATAGAAAAACGCTGTTTTGAACTATTCAAACTGATAAGTTCATGTTTCTTTCGTGTGAAACGGCGATTTATGAAAAATGACGATAAAATTGCTGTTTTAAACTTGCAAGAACATAGAAAAACGCTGTTTTCAACTATTCAAACTGATAAATTCATGTTTCTTTCGTGTGAAACGGCGATTTATGAGAAATGACGATAAAATTGCTGTTTTCAACTTGCAAAAACATAGAAAAACGCTGTTTTGAACTATTCAAACTGACAAATTCATGTTTCTTTCGTGTGAAACGGCGATTTATGAGAAATGACGATAAAATTGCTGTTTTAAACTTGCAAAAACATAGAAAAACGCTGTTTTGAACTATTCAAACTGATAAATTCAGGTTTCTTTCGTTCGAAACGGTGCATTTTTGTGAAATCACGATAAAACTGCTGTTTTAAACTTGCAAAAACATAGAGAAACGCTGTTTTGAACTATTCAAACTGACAAATTCATGTTTCTTTCGTGTGAAACGGCGATTTATGAGAAATGACGATAAAATTGCTGTTTCAAACTTGCAAAACATAGAAAAACGCTGTTTTTAACTATTCAAACTGATAAATTCAGGTTTCTTTCGTTCGAAACGGTGGATTTTTGTGAAATCACGATAAAACTGCTGTTTTAAATTTGCAAAAACATAGAAAAACGCTGTTTTGAACTATTCAAACTGACAAATTCATGTTTCTTTCGTGTGAAACGGCGATTTATGAGAAATGACGATAAAATTGCTGTTTTAAACTTGCAAAAACATAGAAAAACGCTGTTTTGAACTATTCAAACTGACAAATTCATGTTTCTTTCGTGTGAAACGGCGATTTATGAGAAATGTCGATAAAATTGCTGTTTTAAACTTGCAAAAACATAGAAAAACGCTGTTTTGAACTATTCAAACTGACAAATTTATGTTTCTTTTGTGTGAAACGGCGATTTATGAGAAATGACGATAAAATTGCTGTTTTAAACTTGCAAAAACATAGAAAAACGCTGTTTTGAACTATTCAAACTGACAAATTCATGTTTCTTTCGTGTGAAACGGCGATTTATGAGAAATGACGATAAAATTGCTGTTTTAAACATGCAAAAACATAGAAAAACGCTGTTTTCAACTATTCAAACTGATAAATTCATGTTTCTTTCGTGTGAAACGGCGATTTATGAGAAATGACGATAAAATTGCTGTTTTAAACTTGCAAAAACATAGAAAAACGCTGTTTTTAACTATTCAAACTGATAAATTCAGGTTTCTTTCGTTCGAAACGGTGGATTTTTGAGAAATCACGATAAAACTGCTGTTTTAAACTTACAAAAACATAGAAAAACGCTGTTTTGAACTATTTAAACTGACAAATTCATGTTTCTTTCGTGTGAAACGGCGATTTATGAGAAATGACGATAAAATTGCTGTTTTAAACTTGCAAAAACATAGAAAAACGCTGTTTTCAACTATTCAAACTGATAAATTCATGTTTCTTTCATGTGAAACGGCGATTTATGAGAAATGACGATAAAATTGCTGTTTTAAACTTGCAAAAACATAGAAAAACGCTGTTTTTAACTATTCAAACTGATAAAATCAGGTTTCTTTCGTTCGAAACGGTGGATTTTTGTGAAATCACGATAAAACTGCTGTTTTAAACTTGCAAAAACATAGAAAAACGCTGTTTTGAACTATTTAAACTGACAAATTCATGTTTCTTTCGTGTGAAACGGCAATTTATGAGAAATGACGATAAAATTGCTGTTTTAAACTTGCAAAAACATAAAAAATCCTGTTTTGAACTATTCAAACTGACAAATTCATGTTTCTTTCGTGTGAAACGGCGATTTATGAGAAATGACGATAAAATTGCTGTTTTAAACTTGCAAAAACATAGAAAAACGCTGTTTTTAACTATTCAAACTGATAAATTCAGGTTTCTTTCGTTCGAAACGGTGGATTTTTGTGAAATCACGATAAAACTGCTGTTTTAAACTTTCAAAAACATAGAAAACCGCTGTTTTGAACTATTCAAACTGACAAATTCATGTTTCTTTCGTGTGCAACGGCGATTTATGAGAAATGACGATAAAATTGCTGTTTTAAACATGCAAAAACATAGAAAAACGCTGTTTTGAACTATTCAAACTGATAAGTTCATGTTTCTTTCGTGTGAAACGGCGATTTATGAAAAATGACGATAAAATTGCTGTTTTAAACTTGCAAGAACATAGAAAAACGCTGTTTTCAACTATTCAAACTGATAAATTCATGTTTCTTTCGTGTGAAACGGCGATTTATGAGAAATGACGATAAAATTGCTGTTTTCAACTTGCAAAAACATAGAAAAACGCTGTTTTGAACTATTCAAACTGACAAATTCATGTTTCTTTCGTGTGAAACGGCGATTTATGAGAAATGACGATAAAATTGCTGTTTTAAACTTGCAAAAACATAGAAAAACGCTGTTTTGAACTATTCAAACTGATAAATTCAGGTTTCTTTCGTTCGAAACGGTGCATTTTTGTGAAATCACGATAAAACTGCTGTTTTAAACTTGCAAAAACATAGAAAAACGCTGTTTTGAACTATTCAAACTGACAAATTCATGTTTCTTTCGTGTGAAACGGCGATTTATGAGAAATGACGATAAAATTGCTGTTTTAAACTTGCAAAAACATAGAAAAACGCTGTTTTGAACTATTCAAACTGACAAATTCATGTTTCTTTCGTGTGAAACGGCGATTTATGAGAAATGTCGATAAAATTGCTGTTTTAAACTTGCAAAAACATAGAAAAACGCTGTTTTGAACTATTCAAACTGACAAATTCATGTTTCTTTTGTGTGAAACGGCGATTTATGAGAAATGACGATAAAATTGCTGTTTTAAACTTGCAAAAACATAGTAAAACGCTGTTTTGAACTATTCAAACTGACAAATTCATGTTTCTTTCGTGTGAAACGGCGATTTATGAGAAATGACGATAAAATTGCTGTTTTAAACATGCAAAAACATAGAAAAAACGCTGTTTTCAACTATTCAAACTGATAAATTCATGTTTCTTTCGTGTGAAACGGCGATTTATGAGAAATGACGATAAAATTGCTGTTTTAAACTTGCAAAAACATAGAAAAACGCTGTTTTTAACTATTCAAACTGATAAATTCAGGTTTCTTTCGTTCGAAACGGTGGATTTTTGAGAAATCACGATAAAACTGCTGTTTTAAACTTACAAAAACATAGAAAAACGCTGTTTTGAACTATTCAAACTGACAAATTCATGTTTCTTTTGTGTGAAACGGCGAATTATGAGAAATGACGATAAAATTGCTGTTTTAAACTTGCAAAAACATAGAAAAACGCTGTTTTCAACTATTCAAACTGATAAATTCATGTTTCTTTCATGTGAAACGGCGATTTATGAGAAATGACGATAAAATTGCTGTTTTAAACTTGCAAAAACATAGGAAAACGCTGTTTTTAACTATTCAAACTGATAAAATCAGGTTTCTTTCGTTCGAAACGGTGGATTTTTGTGAAATAACGATAAAACTGCTGTTTTAAACTTGCAAAAACATAGAAAAACGCTGTTTTGAACTATTTAAACTGACAAATTCATGTTTCTTTCGTGTGAAACGGCAATTTATGAGAAATGACGAAAAAATTGCTGTTTTAAACTTGCAAAAACATAAAAAATCCTGTTTTGAACTATTCAAACTGACAAATTCATGTTTCTTTCGTGTGAAACGGCGATTTATGAGAAATGACGATAAAATTGCTGTTTTAAACTTGCAAAAACATAGAAAAACGCTGTTTTTAACTATTCAAACTGATAAATTCAGGTTTCTTTCGTTCGAAACGGTGGATTTTTGTGAAATCACGATAAAACTGCTGTTTTAAACTTTCAAAAACATAGAAAACCGCTGTTTTGAACTATTCAAACTGACAAATTCATGTTTCTTTCGTGTGCAACGGCGATTTATGAGAAATGACGATAAAATTGCTGTTTTAAACTTGCAAAAACATAGAAAAAACGCTGTTTTGAACTATTCAAACTGATAAGTTCATGTTTCTTTCGTGTGAAACGGCGATTTATGAAAAATGACGATAAAATTGCTGTTTTAAACTTGCAAGAACATAGAAAAACGCTGTTTTCAACTATTCAAACTGATAAATTCATGTTTCTTTCGTGTGAAACGGCGATTTAT
>CAWWDY010001444.1:0-112858 GCA_963942605.1 Poecilus cupreus | reverse complement strand
ATGTTTCTGTCGTGTATAATAGCTAATGTTGGTGAAAGCAAGTTAAAAATGCTGTTTTAAGCTTGCAAAAGCATACAAAACACCGTTTTTAAGTATTTAAACTGTCATATTCATGTATATGTCGTGTGTAATGGCTTATGTTTGCAAAATCAAGATAAAATAGCTGTTTTCAGCTTGCAAAAACTTACAAAATGCTGTTTTCAAGTATTTAAACTGTCATATTCCATGTTTCTGTCGTGTATAATAGCTATTGTTATTGAAAGCAAGAAAAAATGCTGTTTTAAGCATGCAAAAGCATACAAAACACCGTTTTCAAGTATTTAAACTGTCATATTCATGTATATGTCGTGTGTAATGGCTTATGTTTGCAAAATCAAGATAAAATAGCTATTTTCAGCTTGCAAAAACATACAAAATGCAGTTTTCAAGTATTTAAACTGCCATATTCATGTTTCTGTCGTGTATAATAGCTAATGTTCGTGAAAGCAAGATAAAAATGCTGTTTTAAGCATGCAAAAGCATACAAAATACCGTTTTCAAGTATTTAAACCGTCATATTCATGTATATGTCGTGGTGTAATGGCTCATGTTTGCAAAATCAAGATAAAATAGCTGTTTTCAGCTTGCAAAAACATACAAAATGCTGTTTCAAGTATTTAAACAGTCATATTAATGTTTTTGTCGTGTGTAATAGCTAATGTTGGTGAAAGCAAGATGAAATGCTGTTTTAAGGATGCAAAAGCATACAAATCACCGTTTTCAAGTATTTAAACTGTCATATTCATGTATATGTCGTGTGTAATGGCTTATGTTTGCAAAATCAAGATAAAATAGCTGTTCTCAGCTTGCAAAAACATACAAAATGCAGTTTTCAAGTAATTAAACTGTCATATTCATCTTCCTGTCGTGTATAATAGCTAATGTTGGTGAAAGCATGATAAAAATGCTGTTTTAAGCATGCAAAAGCATACAAATCACCGTTTTCAAGTATTTAAACTGTCATATTCATGTATATGTCGTGTGTAATGGCTTATGTTTGCAAAATCAAGATAAATAGCTGTTTTCAGCTTGCAAAAACATACAAAATGCTATTTTCAAGTATTTAAACTGTCGTATTCATGTTTCTCTCGTGTATAATAGCTAATGTTGGTGAAAGCAAGATAAAAATGCTGTTTTAAGCATGCATAAGCATACAAAACACCGTTTTCAAGTACTTAAACTATCATATTCATGTATATGTCGTGTGTAATGGCTTATGTTTGCAAAATCAAGATAAAATAGCTGTTTTCAGCTTGCAAAAACATACAAAATGCTGTTTTCAAGTATTTAAACTGTCATATTCATGTATATGTCGTGTGTAATGGCTTATGTTTGCAAAATCAAGATAAAATAGCTGTTTTCAGTTTGCAAAAACATACAAAATGCTGTTTTCAAGTATTTAAACTGTCATATTCATGTTTCTGTCGTGTATAATAGCTAATGTTGGTGAAAGCAAGATAAAATGCTGTTTTAAGCTTGCAAAAGCATACAAAACACCGTTTTTAAGTATTTAAACTGTCATATTCATGTATATGTCGTGTGTAATGGCTTATGTTTGCAAAATCAAGATAAAATAGCTGTTTTCAGCTTGCAAAAACTTACAAAATGCTGTTTTCAAGTATTTAAACTGTCATATTCATGTTTCTGTCGTGTATAATAGCTAATGTTATTGAAAGGAAGATAAAAATGCTGTTTTAAGCATGCAAAAGCATACAAAACACCGTTTTCAAGTATTTAAACTGTCATATTCAGGTATATGTCGTGTGTAATGGCTTATGTTTGCAAAATCAAGATAAAATAGCTGTTTTCAGCTTGCAAAAACTACAAAATGCTGGTTTCAAGTATTTAAACTGTCATATTCATGTTTCTGTCGTGCATAATAGCTAATGTTGGTAAAAGCAAGATAAAAATGCTGTTTTAAGGCATGCAAAAGCATACAAAACACCGTTTTCAAGTATTTGAACTGTCATATTCATGTATATGTCGTGTGTAATGGCTTATGTTTGCAAAACCAGATAAATTAGCTGTTTTCAGCTTGCAAAAACATACAAAATGCTGTTTTTAAGTATTTAAACTGTCATATTCATGTATATGTCGTGTGTAATGGCTTATGTTTGCAAAATCAAGATAAAATAGCTGTTTTCAGCTTGCAAAAACATACAAAATGCTGTTTTCAATTATTAAAACTGTCATATTCATGTTTCTGTCGTGTATAATAGCTAATGTTGGTGAAAGCTAGATAAAAATACTGTTTCAAGCATGCAAAAGCATACAAAACACAATTTTCAAGTATTTTATCTGTCATTTTCATGTATATGTCGTGTGTAATGGCTTATGTTTGCAAAATCAAGATAAAATAGCTGTTTTCAGCTTGCAAAACATACAAAATGCTGTTTTCAAGTATTTAAACTGTCATATTCATGTTTCTGTCGTGTATAATAGCTAATGTTGGTGAAAGCAAGATAAAAATGCTGTTTTAAGCATGCAAAAGCGTACAAAACACCGTTTTCAAGTAATTAAACTGTCATATTAATATATATGTCGTGTGTAATAGCTTATGTTTGCAAAATCAAGATAAAATAGCTGTTTACAGCTTGCAAAAACATACAAAATTCTGTTTTCAAGTATTTTAACTGTCATCTTTATGTATATGTTGTGTGTAATGGCTTACGTTTGCAAAATCAAGATAATATAGCTGTTTGCAGCTTGCAAAAACATACAAAATGCTGTTTTCAAGTATTTAAACTGTCATATTCATGTATTTAAACTGTCATATTCATGTATATGTCGTGTGTAATGGCTTATGTTTGCAAAATCAAGATAAAATAGCTGTTTTCAGCTTGCAAAAACATACAAAATGCTGTGTTCAAGTATTTAAACTGTCATATTCATGTTTCTGTCGTGTATAATAGCTAATGTTGGTGAAAGCAAGATAAAAAGGCTGTTTAATCATGCAAAAGCATTCAAAACACCGTTTTCAAGTACTTAAACTGTCATATTCATGTATATGTCGTGTGTAATGGCTTATGTTTGCAAAATTAAGATAAAATAGCTGTTTTCAGCTTACAAAAACATACAAAATGCTGTTTTCAAGTATTTAAACTGTCATATTCATGTTCCTGTCGTGTATAATAGCTAATGTTGGTGAAAGCAAGAGAATAATGCTGTTTTAAGCATGCAAAAGCATACAAAACACCATTTTCAAGTATTTAAACTGTCATATTCATGTATATGTCGTGTGTAATGGCTTATGTTTGCAGAATCAAGATAAAATAGCTGTTTACAGCTTGCAAAAACATACAAAATACTGTTTTCAAGTATTTCAACTGTCATATTCATGTTTCTGTCGTGTTTTCATGTAACTAAACTGTCATATTCATGTATATGTCGTGTGTAATGGCTTATATTTGCAAATCAAGATAAAATAGCTGTTTTCAGCTAGCAAAAACATACAAAATGCTGTTTTCAAGTATTTAAACTGTCATATTCATGTTTCTGTCGTGTTTAATAGCTAATGTTGGTGAAAGCAAGATAAAAATGCTGTTTTAAGAATGCAAAAGCATACAAATCACCGTTTTCAAGTATTTAAACTGTCATATTCATGTATATGTCGTGTGCAATGGCTTATGTTTGCAAAGTCAAGATAAAATAGCTGTTTTCAGCTTGCAAAAACTTACAAAATGCTGTTTTCAAGTATTTAAACTGTCATATTCATGTTTCTGTCGTGTATAGTAGCTATTGTTATTGAAAGCAAGATAAAAATGCTGTTTTTAGCATGCAAAAGCATACAAAACACCGTTTTCAAGCACTTAAACTGTCATATTCATGTATATGTCGTGTGTAATGGCTTATGTTTGCAAAATCAAGATAAAATAGCTGTTTTCAGCTTGCAAAAACTTACAAAATGCTGTTTTTAAGTATTTAAACTGTCATATTCATGTATATGTCGTGTGTAATGGCTTATGTTTGCAAAATGAAGATAAAATAGCTGTTTTCAGCTTGCAAAAACATACAAAATGCTGTTTTCAAGTATTTAAACTGTCATATTCAAGTACATGTCGTGTGTAATGGCTAATGTTGGTGAAATCTAGATAAAAATGCTGTTTTAAGAATGCAAAAGCATACAAAACACCGTTTTCAAGTATTTAAACTGTCATATTCATGTATATGTCGTGTGTAATGGTTTACGTTTGCAGAATCAAGATAAAATAGCTGTTTTCAGCTTGCAAAAACATACAAAATGCTGTTTTTAAGTATTTAAATTGTCATATTCATGTTTCTATCGTATATAATAGCTAATGTTGGTGAAAGCAAGATAAAAAAGCTGTTTTAAGCATGCAAAAGCATACAAAACACCGTTTTCAAGTATTTAAACTGTCATATTCATGTGTATGTCGTGTGTAATGGCTTATGTTTGCAAAATCAAGATAAAATAGCTGTTTTCAGCTTACAAAAACATACAAAATGCTGTTTCCAAGTATTTAAACTGTCATATTCATGTTTCTGTCGTGTTTTATGGCTAATGTTGGTGAAATCAAGATAAAATTGCTGTTTTAAGCATGCAAAAGCATACAAAACACCGTTTTTAAGTATTTAAACTATCATATTCATGTATATGTCGTGCTTAGTGGTTTATGTTTGCAAAATCAAGATAAAATATCCGTTTTCAGCTTGCAAAAACATACAAAATGCAGTTTTCAAGTATTTAAAATGCCATATTCATGTTTCTCTCGTGTATAATAGCTAATGTTGGTGAAAGAAAGATAAAAATGCTGTTTTAAGCATGTAAAAGCATACAAAACACCGTTTTCAAGTACTTAAACTGTCATATTCATCTATATGTCGTGTGTAATGGCTTATGTTTGCAAAATCAAGATAAAATAGCTGTTTTCAGCTTACAAAAACATACAAAATGCTGTTTTCAAGTATTTAAACTGTCATATTCATGTTTCTGTCGTGTATAATAGCTAATGTTGGTGAAAGCTAGATAAAAATACTGTTTCAAGCATGCAAAAGCATACAAAACACCGTTTTCAAGTATTTAAACTGTCATATTCATGTATATGTCGTGTGTAATGGCTTATGTTTGCAAAATCAAGATAAAATAGCTGTTTTCAGCTTGCAAAAACATACAAAATGCTGTTTTTAAGTATTTAAACTGTCATATTCATGTATATGTCGTGTGTAATGGCTTATGTTTGCAAAATCAAGATAAAATAGCTGTTTTCAGCTTGCAAAAACAGACAAAATGCTGTTTCCAAGTATTTAAACTGTCGTATTCATGTTTCTCTCGTGTATAATAGCTAATGTTGGTGAAAGCAAGATAAAAATGCTGTTTTAAGCATGCAAAAGCATACAAAACACCGTTTTCAAGTACTTAAACTGTCATATTCATCTATATGTCGTGTGTAATGGCTTATGTTTGCAAAATCAAGATAAAATAGCTATTTTCAGCTTGCAAAAACCTACAAAATGCTGGTTTCAAGTATTTAAACTGTCATATTCATGTTTCTGTCGTGCATAATAGCTAATGTTGGTAAAAGCAAGATAAAAATGCTGTTTTAAGCATGCAAAAGCATACAAAACACCGTTTTCAAGTATTTGAACTGTCATATTCATGTATATGTCGTGTGTAATGGCTTATGTTTGCAAAACCAAGATAAATTAGCTGTTTTCAGCTTGCAAAAACATACAAAATGCTGTTTTTAAGTATTTCAACTGTCATATTCATGTTTCTGTCGTGTTTTCATGTAACTAAACTGTCATATTCATGTATATGTCGTGTGTAATGGCTTATATTTGCAAATCAAGATAAAATAGCTGTTTTCAGCTAGCAAAAACATACAAAATGCTGTTTTCAAGTATTTAAACTGTCATATTCATGTTTCTGTCGTGTTTAATAGCTAATGTTGGTGAAAGCAAGATAAAAATGCTGTTTTAAGAATGCAAAAGCATACAAATCACCGTTTTCAAGTATTTAAACTGTCATATTCATGTATATGTCGTGTGCAATGGCTTATGTTTGCAAAGTCAAGATAAAATAGCTGTTTTCAGCTTGCAAAAACTTACAAAATGCTGTTTTCAAGTATTTAAACTGTCATATTCATGTTTCTGTCGTGTATAGTAGCTATTGTTATTGAAAGCAAGATAAAAATGCTGTTTTTAGCATGCAAAAGCATACAAAACACCGTTTTCAAGCACTTAAACTGTCATATTCATGTATATGTCGTGTGTAATGGCTTATGTTTGCAAAATCAAGATAAAATAGCTGTTTTCAGCTTGCAAAAACTTACAAAATGCTGTTTTTAAGTATTTAAACTGTCATATTCATGTATATGTCGTGTGTAATGGCTTATGTTTGCAAAATGAAGATAAAATAGCTGTTTTCAGCTTGCAAAAACATACAAAATGCTGTTTTCAAGTATTTAAACTGTCATATTCAAGTATATGTCGTGTGTAATGGCTAATGTTGGTGAAATCTAGATAAAAATGCTGTTTTAAGAATGCAAAAGCATACAAAACACCGTTTTCAAGTATTTAAACTGTCATATTCATGTATATGTCGTGTGTAATGGTTTACGTTTGCAGAATCAAGATAAAATAGCTGTTTTCAGCTTGCAAAAACATACAAAATGCTGTTTTTAAGTATTTAAATTGTCATATTCATGTTTCTATCGTATATAATAGCTAATGTTGGTGAAAGCAAGATAAAAAAGCTGTTTTAAGCATGCAAAAGCATACAAAACACCGTTTTCAAGTATTTAAACTGTCATATTCATGTGTATGTCGTGTGTAATGGCTTATGTTTGCAAAATCAAGATAAAATAGCTGTTTTCAGCTTACAAAAACATACAAAATGCTGTTTCCAAGTATTTAAACTGTCATATTCATGTTTCTGTCGTGTTTTATGGCTAATGTTGGTGAAATCAAGATAAAATTGCTGTTTTAAGCATGCAAAAGCATACAAAACACCGTTTTTAAGTATTTAAACTATCATATTCATGTATATGTCGTGCTTAGTGGTTTATGTTTGCAAAATCAAGATAAAATATCCGTTTTCAGCTTGCAAAAACATACAAAATGCAGTTTTCAAGTATTTAAAATGCCATATTCATGTTTCTCTCGTGTATAATAGCTAATGTTGGTGAAAGAAAGATAAAAATGCTGTTTTAAGCATGTAAAAGCATACAAAACACCGTTTTCAAGTACTTAAACTGTCATATTCATCTATATGTCGTGTGTAATGGCTTATGTTTGCAAAATCAAGATAAAATAGCTGTTTTCAGCTTACAAAAACATACAAAATGCTGTTTTCAAGTATTTAAACTGTCATATTCATGTTTCTGTCGTGTATAATAGCTAATGTTGGTGAAAGCTAGATAAAAATACTGTTTCAAGCATGCAAAAGCATACAAAACACCGTTTTCAAGTATTTAAACTGTCATATTCATGTATATGTCGTGTGTAATGGCTTATGTTTGCAAAATCAAGATAAAATAGCTGTTTTCAGCTTGCAAAAACATACAAAATGCTGTTTTTAAGTATTTAAACTGTCATATTCATGTATATGTCGTGTGTAATGGCTTATGTTTGCAAAATCAAGATAAAATAGCTGTTTTCAGCTTGCAAAAACAGACAAAATGCTGTTTCCAAGTATTTAAACTGTCGTATTCATGTTTCTCTCGTGTATAATAGCTAATGTTGGTGAAAGCAAGATAAAAATGCTGTTTTAAGCATGCAAAAGCATACAAAACACCGTTTTCAAGTACTTAAACTGTCATATTCATCTATATGTCGTGTGTAATGGCTTATGTTTGCAAAATCAAGATAAAATAGCTATTTTCAGCTTGCAAAAACCTACAAAATGCTGGTTTCAAGTATTTAAACTGTCATATTCATGTTTCTGTCGTGCATAATAGCTAATGTTGGTAAAAGCAAGATAAAAATGCTGTTTTAAGCATGCAAAAGCATACAAAACACCGTTTTCAAGTATTTGAACTGTCATATTCATGTATATGTCGTGTGTAATGGCTTATGTTTGCAAAACCAAGATAAATTAGCTGTTTTCAGCTTGCAAAAACATACAAAATGCTGTTTTTAAGTATTTAAACTGTCATATTCATGTATATGTCGTGTGTAATGGCTTATGTTTGCAAAATCAAGATAAAATAGCTGTTTTCAGCTTGCAAAAACATACAAAATGCTGTTTTCAATTATTAAAACTGTCATATTCATGTTTCTGTCGTGTATAATAGCTAATGTTGGTGAAAGCTAGATAAAAATACTGTTTCAAGCATGCAAAAGCATACAAAACACAATTTTCAAGTATTTTATCTGTCATTTTCATGTATATGTCGTGTGTAATGGCTTATGTTTGCAAAATCAAGATAAAATAGCTGTTTTCAGCTTGCAAAACATACAAAATGCTGTTTTCAAGTATTTAAACTGTCATATTCATGTTTCTGTCGTGTATAATAGCTAATGTTGGTGAAAGCAAGATAAAAATGCTGTTTTAAGCATGCAAAAGCGTACAAAACACCGTTTTCAAGTAATTAAACTGTCATATTAATATATATGTCGTGTGTAATAGCTTATGTTTGCAAAATCAAGATAAAATAGCTGTTTACAGCTTGCAAAAACATACAAAATTCTGTTTTCAAGTATTTTAACTGTCATCTTTATGTATATGTTGTGTGTAATGGCTTACGTTTGCAAAATCAAGATAATATAGCTGTTTGCAGCTTGCAAAAACATACAAAATGCTGTTTTCAAGTATTTAAACTGTCATATTCATGTATTTAAACTGTCATATTCATGTATATGTCGTGTGTAATGGCTTATGTTTGCAAAATCAAGATAAAATAGCTGTTTTCAGCTTGCAAAAACATACAAAATGCTGTGTTCAAGTATTTAAACTGTCATATTCATGTTTCTGTCGTGTATAATAGCTAATGTTGGTGAAAGCAAGATAAAAAGGCTGTTTAATCATGCAAAAACATTCAAAACACCGTTTTCAAGTACTTAAACTGTCATATTCATGTATATGTCGTGTGTAATGGCTTATGTTTGCAAAATTAAGATAAAATAGCTGTTTTCAGCTTACAAAAACATACAAAATGCTGTTTTCAAGTATTTAAACTGTCATATTCATGTTCCTGTCGTGTATAATAGCTAATGTTGGTGAAAGCAAGAGAATAATGCTGTTTTAAGCATGCAAAAGCATACAAAACACCGTTTTCAAGTATTTAAACTGTCATATTCATGTATATGTCGTGTGTAATGGCTTATGTTTGCAGAATCAAGATAAAATAGCTGTTTACAGCTTGCAAAAACATACAAAATACTGTTTTCAAGTATTTCAACTGTCATATTCATGTTTCTGTCGTGTTTTCATGTAACTAAACTGTCATATTCATGTATATGTCGTGTGTAATGGCTTATATTTGCAAATCAAGATAAAATAGCTGTTTTCAGCTAGCAAAAACATACAAAATGCTGTTTTCAAGTATTTAAACTGTCATATTCATGTTTCTGTCGTGTTTAATAGCTAATGTTGGTGAAAGCAAGATAAAAATGCTGTTTTAAGAATGCAAAAGCATACAAATCACCGTTTTCAAGTATTTAAACTGTCATATTCATGTATATGTCGTGTGCAATGGCTTATGTTTGCAAAGTCAAGATAAAATAGCTGTTTTCAGCTTGCAAAAACTTACAAAATGCTGTTTTCAAGTATTTAAACTGTCATATTCATGTTTCTGTCGTGTATAATAGCTATTGTTATTGAAAGCAAGATAAAAATGCTGTTTTTAGCATGCAAAAGCATACAAAACACCGTTTTCAAGCACTTAAACTGTCATATTCATGTATATGTCGTGTGTAATGGCTTATGTTTGCAAAATCAAGATAAAATAGCTATTTTCAGCTTGCAAAAACATACAAAATGCAGTTTTCAAGTATTTAAACTGCCATATTCATGTTTCTGTCGTGTATAATAGCTAATGTTGGTGAAAGCAAAATAAAAATGCTGTTTTAAGCATGCAAAAGCATACAAAACACCGTTTTCAAGTATTTAAACTGTCATATACATGTATATGTCGTGTGTAATGGCTTATGTTTGCAAAATCAAGATAAAATAGCTGTTTTCAGCTTGCAAAAACTTACAAAATGCTGTTTTTAATTATTTGAACTGTCATATTCATGTATATGTCGTGTTTAATGGCTTATGTTTGCAAAATGAAGATAAAATAACTGTTTTCAGCTTGCAAAAACATACAAAATGCTGATTTCAAGTATTTAAACTGTCATATTCAAGTATATGTCGTGTGTAATGGCTAATGTTGGTGAAAGCAAGATAAAAATGTTGTTTTAAGCATGCAAAAGCTTACAAAACACCGTTTTCATGTACTTAAACTGTCATATTTATGTAAATGTCGTGTTTAATGGCTTATGTTTGCAAAATCAAGATAAAATAGCTGTTTTCAGTTTGCAAAAACATACAAAATGCTGTTTTCAAGTATTTAAACTGTCATATTAATGTTTCTGTCGTGTATAATAGCTAATGTTGGTGAAAGCAAAATAAAAATGCTGTTTTAAGCATGCAAAAGCATAAAAAACACCGTTTTCAAGTATTTAAACTGTCATATTCATGTATATGTCGTGTGTAATGGCTTATGTTTGCAAAATCAAGATAAAATAGCTGTTTTCAGCTTGCAAAAACATACAAAATGCTGTTTTTAAGTATTTAAACTGTCATATTCATGTATATGTCGTGTGTAATGGCTTATGTTTGCAAAATGAAGATAAAATAGCTGTTTTCAGCTTGCAAAAAAATACAAAATGCTGTTTTCAAGTATTTAAACTGTCATATTCAAGTATAATGTCGTGTTTAATGGCTAATGTTGGTGAAATCAAGATAAAATTGCTGTTTTCAGCTTGCAAAAACATACAAAATGCTGTTTTTAAGTATTTTAACTGTCATATTCATGTTTCTGTCGTGTATAATAGCTAATGTTGGTGAAAGCAAGTTAAAAATGCTGTTTTAAGCTTGCAAAAGCATACAAAACACCGTTTTTAAGTATTTAAACTGTCATATTCATGTATATGTCGTGTGTAATGGCTTATGTTTGCAAAATCAAGATAAAATAGCTGTTTTCAGCTTGCAAAAACTTACAAAATGCTGTTTTCAAGTATTTAAACTGTCATATTCATGTTTCTGTCGTGTATAATAGCTATTGTTATTGAAAGCAAGAAAAAATGCTGTTTTAAGAATGCAAAAGCATACAAAACACCGTTTTCAAGTATTTAAACTGTCATATTCATGTATATGTCGTATGTAATGGCTTATGTTTGCAAAATCAAGATAAAATAGCTATTTTCAGCTAGCAAAAACATACAAAATGCAGTTTTCAAGTATTTAAACTGCCATATTCATGTTTCTGTCGTGTATAATAGCTAATGTTCGTGAAAGCAAGATAAAAATGCTGTTTTAAGCATGCAAAAGCATACAAAATACCGTTTTCAAGTATTTAAACAGTCATATTCATGTATATGTCGTGTGTAATGGCTTATGTTTGCAAAATCAAGATAAAATAGCTGTTTTCAGCTTGCAAAAACATACAAAATGCTGTTTTCAAGTATTTAAACAGTCATATTCATGTTTTTGTCGTGTGTAATAGCTAATGTTGGTGAAAGCAAGATAAAAATGCTGTTTTAAGAATGCAAAAGCATACAAATCACCGTTTTCAAGTATTTAAACTGTCATATTCATGTATATGTCGTGTGTAATGGCTTATGTTTGCAAAGTCAAGATAAAATAGCTGTTTTCAGCTTGCAAAAACTTACAAAATGCTGTTTTCAAGTATTTCAACTGTCATATTCATGTTTCTGTCGTGTTTTCATGTAATTAAACTGTCATATTCATGTATATGTCGTGTGTAATGGCTTATGTTTGCAAAATAAAGATAAAATAGCTGGTTTCAGCTTGCAAAAACATACAAAATGCTGTTTTCAAATATTTAAACTGTCATATTCATGTTTCTGTCGTGTATAATAGCTAATGTTGGTGAAAGCAAGATAAAAATGCTGTTTTAAGAATGCAAAAGCATAAAAATCACCGTTTTAAGTATTCAAACTGTCATATTCATGTATATGTCGTGCGCAATGGCTTATGTTTGCAAAATCAAGATAAAATATCCGTTTTCAGCTTGCAAAAACATACGAAATGCTGTTTTCAAGTATTTAAACTGTCATATTCATGTTTCTCTCGTGTATAATAGCTAATGTTGGTGAAAGAAAGATAAAAATGCTGTTTTAAGCATGCAAAATCATACAAAACACCGTTTTCAAGTATTTAAACTGTCATATTCATGTATATGTCATGTGTAATGGCTTATGTTTGCAAAATCAAGATAAAATAGCTGTTTTCAGCTTGCAAAAACATACAAAATGCTGTTTTTAAGTATTTAAACTGTCATATTCATGTATATGTCGTGTGTAATGGCTTATGTTTGCAAAATCAAGATAAAATAGCTGTTTTCAGCTTGCAAAAACATACAAAATGCTGTTTTCAAGTATTTAAATTGTCATATTCATGTTACTGTCGTGTATAATAGCTAATGTTGGTGAAAGCAAGATAAAAATGCTGTTTTAAGCTTGCAAAAGCATACAAAACACCATTTTTAAGTATTTAAACTGTCATATTCATGTATATGTCGTGTGTAATGGCTTATGTTTGCAAAATCAAGATAAAATAGCTGTTTTCAGCTTGCAAAAACTTACAAAATGCTGTTTTCAAGTATTTAAACTGTCATATTCATGTTTCTGTCGTGTATAATAGCTAATGTTATTGAAAGCAAGATAAAAATGTTGTTTTAAGCATGCAAAAGAATACAATACACCGTTTTCAAGTATTTAAACTGTCATATTCATGTATATGTCGTGTGTAATGGCTTATGTTTGCAAAATCAAGATAAAATAGCTGTTTTCAGCTTGCAAAAACATACAAAATGCAGTTTTCAAGTATTTAAACTGTCATATTCATGTTCCTGTCGTGTATAATAGCTAATGTTGGTGTAAGCATGATAAAAATGCTGTTTTAAGCATGCAAAAGCATACAAAACACCGTTTTCAAGTATTTAAACTGTCATATTCATGTATATGTCGTGTGTAATGGCTTATGTTTGCAAAATCAAGATAAAATAGCTGTTTTCAGCTTGCAAAAACATACAAAAAGCTGTTTTCAAGTATTTAAACAGTCATATTCATGTTTCTGTCGTGTATAATAGCTAATGTTGGTGAAAGCAAGATAAAAATGCTGTTTTAAACATGCAAAAGCATAAAAAACACCGTTTTCAAGTATTTAAACTGTCATGTTCATGTATATGTCGTGTGTAATGGCTTATGTTTGCAAAATCAAGATAAAATAGGTGTTTTCAGCTTGCAAAAACATACAAAATGCTATTTTCAAGTATTTAAACTGTCGTATTCATGTTTCTCTCGTGTATAATAGCTAATGTTGGTGAAAGCAAGATAAAAATGCTGTTTTAAGCATGCAAAAGCATACAAAACACCGTTTTCAAGTATTTAAACTGTCATATACATGTATATGTCGTGTGTAATGGCTTATGTTTGCAAAATCAAGATAAAATAGCTGTTTTCAGCTTGCAAAAACTTACAAAATGCTGTTTTTAATTATTTGAACAGTCATATTCATGTATATGTCGTGTTTAATGGCTTATGTTTGCAAAATGAAGATAAAATAACTGTTTTCAGCTTGCAAAAACATACAAAATGCTGATTTCAAGTATTTAAACTGTCATATTCAAGTATATGTCGTGTGTAATGGCTAATGTTGGTGAAAGCAAGATAAAAATGCTGTTTTAAGCATGCAAAAGCTTACAAAACACCGTTTTCATGTACTTAAACTGTCATTATTATGTAAATGTCGTGTTTAATGGCTTATGTTTGCAAAATCAAGATAAAATAGCTGTTTTCAGTTTGCAAAAACATACAAAATGCTGTTTTCAAGTATTTAAACTGTCATATTAATGTTTCTGTCGTGTATAATAGCTAATGTTGGTGAAAGCAAAATAAAAATGCTGTTTTAAGCATGCAAAAGCATAAAAAACACCGTTTTCAAGTATTTAAACTGTCATATTCATGTATATGTCGTGTGTAATGGCTTATGTTTGCAAAATCAAGATAAAATAGCTGTTTTCAGCTTGCAAAAACATACAAAATGCTGTTTTTAAGTATTTAAACTGTCATATTCATGTTTATGTCGTGTGTAATGGCTTATGTTTGCAAAATGAAGATTAAATAGCTGTTTTCAGCTTGCAAAAAAAATACAAAATGCTGTTTTCAAGTATTTAAACTGTCATATTCAAGTATAATGTCGTGTTTAATGGCTAATGTTGGTGAAATCAAGATAAAATTGCTGTTTTCAGCTTGCAAAAACATACAAAATGCTGTTTTTAAGTATTTTAACTGTCATATTCATGTTTCTGTCGTGTATAATAGCTAATGTTGGTGAAAGCAAGTTAAAAATGCTGTTTTAAGCTTGCAAAAGCATACAAAACACCGTTTTTAAGTATTTAAACTGTCATATTCATGTATATGTCGTGTGTAATGGCTTATGTTTGCAAAATCAAGATAAAATAGCTGTTTTCAGCTTGCAAAAACTTACAAAATGCTGTTTTCAAGTATTTAAACTGTCATATTCATGTTTCTGTCGTGTATAATAGCTATTGTTATTGAAAGCAAGAAAAAATGCTGTTTTAAGCATGCAAAAGCATACAAAACACCGTTTTCAAGTATTTAAACTGTCATATTCATGTATATGTCGTGTGTAATGGCTTATGTTTGCAAAATCAAGATAAAATAGCTATTTTCAGCTTGCAAAAACATACAAAATGCAGTTTTCAAGTATTTAAACTGCCATATTCATGTTTCTGTCGTGTATAATAGCTAATGTTCGTGAAAGCAAGATAAAAATGCTGTTTTAAGCATGCAAAAGCATACAAAATACCGTTTTCAAGTATTTAAACCGTCATATTCATGTATATGTCGTGTGTAATGGCTCATGTTTGCAAAATCAAGATAAAATAGCTGTTTTCAGCTTGCAAAAACATACAAAATGCTGTTTTCAAGTATTTAAACAGTCATATTCATGTTTTTGTCGTGTGTAATAGCTAATGTTGGTGAAAGCAAGATGAAAATGCTGTTTTAAGAATGCAAAAGCATACAAATCACCGTTTTCAAGTATTTAAACTGTCATATTCATGTATATGTCGTGTGTAATGGCTTATGTTTGCAAAATCAAGATAAAATAGCTGTTCTCAGCTTGCAAAAACATACAAAATGCAGTTTTCAAGTAATTAAACTGTCATATTCATCTTCCTGTCGTGTATAATAGCTAATGTTGGTGAAAGCATGATAAAAATGCTGTTTTAAGCATGCAAAAGCATACAAATCACCGTTTTCAAGTATTTAAACTGTCATATTCATGTATATGTCGTGTGTAATGGCTTATGTTTGCAAAATCAAGATAAAATAGCTGTTTTCAGCTTGCAAAAACATACAAAATGCTATTTTCAAGTATTTAAACTGTCGTATTCATGTTTCTCTCGTGTATAATAGCTAATGTTGGTGAAAGCAAGATAAAAATGCTGTTTTAAGCATGCATAAGCATACAAAACACCGTTTTCAAGTACTTAAACTATCATATTCATGTATATGTCGTGTGTAATGGCTTATGTTTGCAAAATCAAGATAAAATAGCTGTTTTCAGCTTGCAAAAACATACAAAATGCTGTTTTCAAGTATTTAAACTGTCATATTCATGTATATGTCGTGTGTAATGGCTTATGTTTGCAAAATCAAGATAAAATAGCTGTTTTCAGTTTGCAAAAACATACAAAATGCTGTTTTCAAGTATTTAAACTGTCATATTCATGTTTCTGTCGTGTATAATAGCTAATGTTGGTGAAAGCAAGATAAAAATGCTGTTTTAAGCTTGCAAAAGCATACAAAACACCGTTTTTAAGTATTTAAACTGTCATATTCATGTATATGTCGTGTGTAATGGCTTATGTTTGCAAAATCAAGATAAAATAGCTGTTTTCAGCTTGCAAAAACTTACAAAATGCTGTTTTCAAGTATTTAAACTGTCATATTCATGTTTCTGTCGTGTATAATAGCTAATGTTATTGAAAGGAAGATAAAAATGCTGTTTTAAGCATGCAAAAGCATACAAAACACCGTTTTCAAGTATTTAAACTGTCATATTCAGGTATATGTCGTGTGTAATGGCTTATGTTTGCAAAATCAAGATAAAATAGCTGTTTTCAGCTTGCAAAAACATACAAAATGCAGTTTTCAAGTATTTAAACTGTCATATTCATGTTCCTGTCGTGTATAATAGCTAATGTTGGTGTAAGCATGATAAAAATGCTGTTTTAAGCATGCAAAAGCATACAAAACACCGTTTTCAAGTATTTAAACTGTCATATTCATGTATATGTCGTGTGTAATGGCTTATGTTTGCAAAATCAAGATAAAATAGCTGTTTTCAGCTTGCAAAAACATACAAAAAGCTGTTTTCAAGTATTTAAACAGTCATATTCATGTTTCTGTCGTGTATAATAGCTAATGTTGGTGAAAGCAAGATAAAAATGCTGTTTTAAACATGCAAAAGCATAAAAAACACCGTTTTCAAGTATTTAAACTGTCATATTCATGTATATGTCGTGTGTAATGGCTTATGTTTGCAAAATCAAGATAAAATAGGTGTTTTCAGCTTGCAAAAACATACAAAATGCTATTTTCAAGTATTTAAACTGTCGTATTCATGTTTCTCTCGTGTATAATAGCTAATGTTGGTGAAAGCAAGATAAAAATGCTGTTCTAAGCATGCAAAAGCATACAAAACACCGTTTTCAAGTACTTAAACTGTCATATTCATGTATATGTCGTGTGTAATGGCTTATGTTTGCAAAATCAAGATAAAATAGCTGTTTTCAGCTTGCAAAAACATACAAAATGCTGTTTTCAAGTATTTAAACTATCATATTCATGTTTCTGTCGTGTATAATAGCTAATGTTGGTGAAAGCAAAATAAAAATGCTGTTTTAAGCATGCAAAAGCATACAAAACACCGTTTTCAAGTATTTAAACTGTCATATTCATGTATATGTCGTGTGTAATGGCTTATGTTTGCAAAATAAAGATAAAATAGCTGTTTTCAGCTTGTAAAAACATACAAAATGCTGTTTTTAAGTACTTAAACTGTCATATTCATGTATATTTAGTGGCAATAAAATATATCTGAAGAATTGTCACTAATGTTTGTCTAATATGAATACAAAAATATTTTTTTTTATTGAATTGTAAATAAATATATGTAATAAATTTACACAGCGAGACTTTTAATGCTTGTATATTTTTCTAATTTTTTCTAATCTGTTTTTTAACAAAAATACATAACTACCAAAAATAATTACCCTTTTTTCTTTTTTTCGGTTTCTTGATTTTTTATAAATTCAAAAATAATAATTTGTAGTAGGCCACTACACTACCCCCTCCCAACAACAAAGAAAAATAAGGAAAAAGGGTAACAATATAACACAATCAACTAACAAGTTAAATAATTTGAGAAACACATAAAATTATACAAGTGTGGAGTAATGAGTGTTCGCATATCGAAATCAATTCGGTAAATAAGCATGCTTTAACCGGTCAATTGTTACAGTTTCGGTTTTATTTTTAATCAGAATTTTGAAAAATTTGTCATAACGCTTGATTACTGGAAAAGGACCTAGGTATGGCTGTTGTAGAATAGGACCAATTGCATCATTACGAATGAAAACATGACTAGTTTTAAATAAATCTGGATGTACATATGATTTTTTATTTTGTTATGTTGAAGTTGTTGGAATAAATTTAATAATAGCTGATTTGACATTAGTTAAATAATTTGGAAAATTAATTTCATCGTTGTTTGGTTTGATAATGAATTCGCCTGGTAATTTTAAAGGTTCGCCGTAGACTAACTCTGCTGCACTGCAGTTGATAGGTACCTTACAATATGAACGTAGGCCAAGTAAAATTATTGGAAGCGATGTTAACCAATCAGAGGAATTGCTTATTGCTTTAAGGGATGTTTTTAGTTGTCTGTGGAATCTCTCAATTAACCCGTTTGCTTGGGGATGATAAGAAGTTGTTGTAATATGCTTAATGTTTAACATTGTTGTTAATCGTTTGAATAGGGTTGAATTAAATTGTTGTCCTCGGTCTGAGGTAATTATTGAAGGAACGCCGAATCTTGCAATCCAATCAGAGATAAGAGCTTTAGCTATATTTTCGGCTGATGGTTCTTTCAAAGGAATTACTTCCGGCCATCTGGTGAAACGGTCAATACAAGTTAGAATATGATTAAATCCTTTAGATGGTGGTAATTTTACAAGATCCACGTGAATCATATTAAATCTTTTCCGTGGTTTTGGAAAGTCTCCGATAGGAGAATTTACATGCCGCGTAATTTTTGATTTTTGGCAGTTTAAACATGTTTTAACTTTATTTCGTATTTCAGAATGCATATTAGGCCATACAAAACGTTGAGAAATTAATTTGTCTGTTGCTTTTGCTCCAGGATGAGACATTGAATGAAACTGATCAAAAATGATATCTCGAAATTTTTTTGGAATAAATGGTCGTGGCGAATTCATTGAAACATCACACGTTAAATCAAATTTTGAATTTTCAAGTTGATAATCTACTAATTTCAAATTTGTATTGTTACTATTTTTTATTTTAAGTAGGTCTTCGTCTGATTGTTGTTCTAAAGCTATTTGTTTGTAATCTATTTGTTTATTGTTAAACATCGTTGATATATGAATTCTTGATAAAGCATCAGCCACAGGATTATTTTTACCAGAAATGTGACGTATATCACTTGTAAATTGGAAAATGTAATCTAATTGTCTGATCTCTCTTGGATTGTATACGTTGCTCTGTTTAATTTTGGAAATGTATGTTAAAGGTTTATGATCAGTATAAACAAAGAATTGTGTTCCCTCAATAAAATATCTAAATTTTTTAATCGATGAATAAATTGCCAATAATTCTCTACCAAAGGTGCTATATTTTTTTTCAGTGAGAGTTAAAGCTCTCGAATAAAATGCTATTGGTTTCCAGGCGTTGAAAACGTATTGTTGTAAAACCGCCCCAATTCCGTCATTGGAGGCATCCACCATTATACTTGTTTGTGCTGTTTGGTCGGGAAAAATCAATGTAGTTGATTTAACTAATTCGTTTTTTATTAAATTAAATGCCTTTATTGCATCATTGTTCCACGTAACTTTTTTTAAAATATCTTTTGGACTAGTTATTAATTTATTAACAGGGTTTAAAATTATAGCGCAATGTGGTATGAAACGATTGTAAAAATTTATTAGCCCTAGAAACTCACGTAGTTTACGTTGTGTGTCTGGAAGAGGGAATTTTAAAATTGCTTCTACTTTAGATTCTAAAGGTTGTATTCCATTCTTAGAAATTGAATGTCCTAAAAATTCTATTTTATTTAAACCAAATTGCGATTTATTTGTATTAATTATAATTTCAAATTTGTTTAATCTTTCAAAAACTTTTTGTAAGTGGTCTAGGTGTTGTTTTGGGGAATTGCTTGCTATCAGCAGATCATCTAAGTATGCAAAACAAAAATCTAAACCTCTAGTGACTTCGTCGATAAATCTCTGAAATGTTTGGGCACTATTTCGTAAACCAAAGGGCATTACTGTATATTCATAAAGGCCGAAAGGGGTTGTTATTGCAGTTTTTGAAATTGAATCTGTATCCATCGGAATTTGGTGGTAAGCTTGTACTAAATCAATTTTGGAATAAATGTTAGTATTTTGTAAATAAGTTGTAAAGTCGTGTAGATGTGGTATAGGATACCTATCAGGAATTGTTTGTGCATTCAAAGCGCGATAATCCCCACACGGACGCCATTCCCCGTTCTTCTTTTGAACCAAGTGTAATGGTGATGCCCAATTACTAGAAGAGGGGCGTATCAAACCTTTTTGTAGCATTTTGTCAAATTCTTTTTTAGCTATAAGCAGTTTATCTGGAGCTAATCTTCTTGGCCTAGCGAACGCTGGAGCACCGGATGTGAGTACAAAATGTTTGACAGAATGTTTAATTTGTCGTGAAAAATTAATTGGTTCAGTTAGCTTTGGAAATTTTGATAGCAGTTGGTAAAATTTATTTGTTGATTGTTTTTCTGTCATAATTACGTTTGTCAAAATGTTGTTGTCAAAAGTTTTATGCAATTGATCTGCTTCTATTAATCGCTTATTTTTTAAGTTTATTAGTAAGTTGTAATGTTTAAGGAAATCTGCCCCAATAATCGAACTGTTGGTTTTAGCAATAATGAACTTCCAGGTGAATAATTTGGAGAGTCCTAAATCTAATTTTAAGGTTCTTGTACCGTAAGTAACAATTGACGTGTTATTGGCTGCTTGGAGTGTTAAAACACTTTTTGAAAGCTTGAATTGATTTGAAATATGAAAAACACTCACCTGAGCTCCTGTGTCAATTAAGAAACGGTGGCCAGAAAAACGATCTTGAACGTAAAATAAGTTTGATTTTGGAGAATTATATCTGTGATAAAGAGAAATAGGTTTTGAAGTATTATTATTTATAGGCAACGGTGAGTGAATAGTCACCTTTTCTTTAATTAGACTTTTATAGTTTGAACATGGAGGAACGCATTTGTGTGCTCTTTTGCCGAACGTGTAATGATACCAACATAGCGTTGACTTTGAAGACTCAGGAGCATATTCTCTGGAAGTACGAGGGAAAAACTGATGTGAAGTAGATGTCATCTTGTTCTTTAGTTCCTTGACGTCGTGCACGAGTTGTTGAAGAACTTGGTTGGTTTTATGTTCTGAAGATTCCGAAATTGAAGTAATTTGATCTTGATTGATAGCAAGAATTTTGTCAGCGATATCTGCTTTCTCCTCAAGGTTTGTGTTGATGGATGCTGATAACACAATTTGAACGTTTTTTGGAAGTTTCTGCAGAAAGATTTCTTCTAGGATAGATTCATCTAAAGTTTTTTTGCCAATTAATTGTCTCATGTATCTGAGGAGTTGTGAAGGTTTTTTATCATCGGTTGAAGAAAAATTGAGAAATTGCTGTAGTTTTTCAGAGTCTGATAGGCTGATTCTTTTAATCAAGGTTTGTTTCAGGTTAGTGTATGGAAAATCTTCTGAGGGACTGACAATTAAATCCCTGACTTCACTTGCATATTGGGGAGTCAAGAAGGAAATGAGTTTCGAAAATTTGCTGAACTCACTTGTTATCCTGTGACTTTGAAAAATGATTTCCACTTGGGCAAACCATAATTCCGGGTCTGCAGGCCAGAATTCTGGTACTTTAATGGCTGGTGTTAGGGCAGAGATGTCAGGGCTTATTGTAAGCGAGTCCAGAGGGCTTGTAGTAGACTCCATGTAATAAGATAGAAGAGTAAGTCGGGGTCACCAATTTAGTGGCAATAAAATATATCTGAAGAATTGTCACTAATGTTTGTCTAATATGAATACAAAAATATTTTTTTTTATTGAATTGTAAATAAATATATGTAATAAATTTACACAGCGAGACTTTTAATGCTTGTATATTTTTCTAATTTTTTCTAATCTGTTTTTTAACAAAAATACATAACTACCAAAAATAATTACCCTTTTTTCTTTTTTTCGGTTTCTTGATTTTTTATAAATTCAAAAATAATAATTTGTAGTAGGCCACTACATATATGTCGTGTGTAATGGCTTATGTTTGCAAAATGAAGATAAAATAGCTGTTTTCAGCTTGCAAAAACATCTAAAATGCTGTTTTCAAGTATTTAAACTGTCATATTCATGTTTCTGTCGTGTTTAATGGCTAATGTTGGTGAAATCAAGATAAAATTGCTGTTTTAAGCATGCAAAAGCATTCAAAACACCGTTTTTAAGAATTTATACTATCATATTCATGTATATGTCGTGCGTAATGGCTTACGTTTGCAAAATCAAGATAAAATATCCGTTTTCAGCTTGCAAAAACATACAAAATGCTGTTTTCAAGTATTTAAAATGTCATATTCAAGTTTCTCTCGTGTATAATAGCTAATGTTGGTGAAAGAAAGATAAAAATGCTGTTTTAAGCATGCAAAAGCATACAAAACACCGTTTTCAATTATTTAAACTGTCATAGTCATGTATATGTCGTGTGTAATGGCTTATGTTTGCAAAATCAAGATAAAATAGCTGTTTTCAGCTAGCAAAAACATACAAAATGCAGTTTTCAAGTATTTAAACTGTCATATTCATGTATATGTCGTGTATAATAGCTAATGTTGGTGAAAGTAAGATAAAATTGCTGTTTTAAGAATGCAAAAGCATGCAAATCACCGTTTTCAAGTATTTAAACTGTCATATTCATGTATATGTCGTGTGTAATGGCTTATGTTTGAAAAATCAAGATAAAATAGCTGCTTTCAGCTTGCAAAAACATACAAAATGCTGTTTTCAAATATTTAAACTGTCATATTCATGTTTCTGTCGTGTATAATAGCTAATGTTGGTGAAAGCAAGATAAAAATGCTGTTTTAAGAATGCCAAAGCATACAAAACACCGTTTTCAAGTACTTAAACTGTCATATTCATGTATATGTCGTGTGTAATGGCTTATGTTTGCAAAATCAAGATAAAATAGCTGTATTCAGCTTGCAAAAACATACAAAATGCTGTTTTCAAGTATTTAAACTGTCATATTCATGTTTCTGTCGTGTATAATAGCTAATGTTGGTGAAAGCAAGATAAAAATGCTGTTTTTAGCATGCAAAAGCATACAAAGCACCGTTTTCAAGTATTTGAACTGTCATATTCATGTATATGTCGTGTGAAATGGCTTATGTTTGCAAAACCAATGTAAATTAGCTGTTTTCAGCTTGGAAAAACATACAAAATGCTGTTTTTAAGTATTCAAACTGTCATATTTATGTATATGTCGTGTGTAATGGCTTATGTTTGCAAAATCAAGATAAAATAGCTGTTTTCAGCTTGCAAAAACATACAAAATGCTGTTTAAAAGTATTTAAACTGTCATATTCATGTTTCAGTCGTGTATAATAGCTAATGTTGGTGAAAGCAAATTAAAAATGCTGTTTTGAGCATGCAAAAGCATACAAAACACCGTTTTTAAGTACTTAAACTGTCATATACATGTATATGTCGTGTGTAATGGCTTATGTTGCAAAATCAAGATAAAATTGCTGTTTTCAGCTTGCAAAAACATACAAAATGCTGTTTTCAAGTATTTAAACTGTCATATTCTTGTTTCTGTCGACTATAATAGCTAATGTTGGTGAAAGCAAAATAAAAAAGCTGTTTTAAGCATGCAAAAGCATACAAAACACCGTTTTCAAGTACTTAAACTGTCATATTCATGTATATGTCGTGTGAAATGGCTTATGTTTGCAAATTCAAGATAAAATAGCTGTTTTCAGCTTGCAAAAAGATACAAAATGCTGTTTTTAAGTATTTAAACTGTCATATTCATGTTTCTGTCGTGTATAATAGCTAATGTTGGTGAAAGCAAGATAAAAATGCTGTTTTAAGCATGCAAAAGCATACAAAACACCGTTTTCAAGTATTTGAACTGTCATATTCATGTATATGTCGTGTGTAATGGCTTATGTTTGCAAAATCAAGATAAAATAGCTGTTTTCAGCTTGCAAAAACCTACAAAATGCTGTTTTCAAGTATTTAAACTGTCATATTCATGTTTCTGTCGTGTATAATAGCTAATGTTGGTGAAAGCAAGATAAAAATGCTGTTTTTAGCATGCAAAAGCATACAAAGCACCGTTTTCAAGTATTTGAACTGTCATATTCATGTATATGTCGTGTGTAATGGCTTATGTTTGCAAATCCAAGATAAATTAGCTGTTTTCAGCTTGCAAAAACATACAAAATGCTGTTTTCAAGTATTTAAACTGTCATATTCATGTATATGTCGTGTGTAATGGCTTATGTTTGCAAAATCAAGATAAAATAGCTGTTTTCAGCTTGCAAAAACATACAAAATGCTGTCTTCAAGTATTTAAACTGTCATATTCATGTTTCTGACGTGTATAATAGCTAATGTTGGTGAAAGCAAGATAAAAAGGCTGTTTTAAGCATGCAAAAGCATACAAAACACCGTTTTCAAGTACTTAAACTGTCATATTTATGTATATGTCGTGTGTAATGGCTTATGTTTGAAAAATTAAGATAAAACAGCTGTTTTCAGCTTGCAAAAACATACAAAATGCTGTTTTCAAGTATTTAAACTGTCATATTCATGTTTCTGTCGTGTATAATAGCTAATGTTGGTGAAAGCAAGATAAAAATGCTGTTTTAAGAATGCAAAAGCATACAAATCACCGTTTTCAAGTATTTAAACTGTCATATTCATGTATATATCGTGTGTAATGGCTTATGTTTGCAAAGTCAAGATAAAATAGCTGTTTTCAGCTTGCAAAAACATACAAAATGCTGTTTTCAAGTATTTAAACTGTCATATTCATGTTTTTGTCGTGTATAATAGCTAATGTTGGTGAAAGCAAGATAAAAATGCTGTTTTAAGCATGCAAAAGCATACAAAACACCGTTTTCAAGTATTTAAACTGTCATATTTATGTATATGTCGTGTGTAATGGCTTATGTTTGCAAAATCAAGATAAAATAGCTGTTTTCAGCTTGCAAAAACTTACAAAATGCTGTTTTTAAGTATTTAAACTGTCATATTCATGTATATGTCGTGTGTAATGGCTTATGTTTGCAAAATGAAGATAAAATAGCTGTTTTCAGCTTACAAAAATATACAAAATGCTGTTTTCAAGTATTTAAACTGTCATATTCAAGTATATGTCGTGTGTAATGGCTAATGTTGGTGAAATCTAGATAAAAATGCTGTTTTAAGAATGCAAAAGCATACAAAACACCGTTTTCAAGTATTTAAACTGTCATATTCATGTATATGTCGTGTGTAATGGTTTACGTTTGCAAAATCAAGATAAAATAGCTGTTTTCAGCTTGCAAAAACATACAAAATGCTGTTTTTAAGTATTTAAATTGTCATATTCATGTTTCTGTCGTGTATAATAGCTAATGTTGGTGAAAGCAAGATAAAAATGCTGTTTTAAGCATGCAAATCATACAAAACACCGTTTTCAAGTATTGAAACTGTCATATTCATGTGTATGTCGTGTGTAATGGCTTATGTTTGCAAAATCAAGATAAAATAGCTGTTTTCAGCTTACAGAAACATACAAAATGCTGTTTTCAAGTATTTAAACTGTCATATTCATGTTTCTGTCGTGTTTAATGGCTAATGTTGGTGAAATCAAGATAAAATTGCTGTTTTAAGCATGCAAAAGCATACAAAACACCGTTTTTAAGTATTTAAACTATCATATTCATGTATATGTCGTGCTTAGTGGTTTATGTTTGCAAAATCAAGATAAAATATCCGTTTTCAGCTTGCAAAAACATACAAAATGCTGTTTTCAAGTATTTAAAATGCCATATTCATGTTTCTCTCGTGTATAATAGCTAATGTTGGTGAAAGAAAGATAAAAATGCTGTTTTAAGCATGCAAAAACATACAAAACACCGTTTTCAAGTACTTAAACTGTCATATTCATCTATATGTCGTGTGTAATGGCTTATGTTTGCAAAACCAATATAAATTAGCTGTTTTCAGCTTGCAAAAACATACAAAATGCTGTTTTTAAGTATTCAAACTGTCATATTCATGTATATGTCGTGTGTAATGGCTTATGTTTGCAAAATCAAGATAAAATAGCTGTTTTCAGCTTGCAAAAACATACAAAATGCTGTTTTCAAGTATTTAAACTGTCATATTCATGTTTCTGTCGTGTATAATAGCTAATGTTGGTGAAAGCAAAATAAAAATGCTGTTTTAAGCATGCAAAAGCATGCAAAACACCGTTTTTAAGTACTTAAACTGTCATATTCATGTATATGTCGTGTGTAATGGCTTATGTTGCAAAATCAAGATAAAATTGCTGTTTTCAGCTTGCAAAAACATACAAAATGCTGTTTAAAGTATTTAAACTGTCATATTCTTGTTTCTGTCGTGTATAATAGCTAATGTTGGTGAAAGCAAAATAAAAATGCTGTTTTAAGCATGCAAAAGCATACAAAAAACCGTTTTCAAGTACTTAAACTGTCATATTCATGTATATGTCGTGTGTAATGGCTTATGTTTGCAAATTCAAGATAAAATAGCTGTTTTCAGCTTGCAAAAAGATACAAAATGCTGTTTTTAAGTATTATACTGTCATATTCATGTTTCTGTCGTGTATAATAACTAATGTTGGTGAAAGCAAGATAAAAATGCTGTTTTAAGCATGCAAAAGCATACAAAACACCGTTTTCCAGTATTTGAACTGTCATATTCATGTATATGTCGTGTGTAATGGCTTATGTTTGCAAAATCAAGATAAAATAGCTGTTTTCAGCTTGCAAAAACCTATAAAATGCTGTTTTCAAGTATTTAAACTGTCATATTCATGTTTCTGTCGTGTATAATAGCTAATGTTGGTGAAAGCAAGATAAAAATGCTGTTTTTAGCATGCAAAAGCATACAAAGCACCGTTTTCAAGTATTTGAACTGTCATATTCATGTATATGTCGTGTGTAATGGCTTATGTTTGCAAAACCAAGATAAATTAGCTGTTTTCAGCTTGCAAAAACATACAAAATGCTGTTTTTAAGTATTTAAACTGTCATATTCATGTATATGTCGTGTGTAATGGCTTATGTTTGCAAAATCAAGATAAAATAGCTGTTTTCAGCTTGCAAAAACATACAAAATGCTGTCTTCAAGTATTTAAACTGTCATATTCATGTTTCTGACGTGTATAATAGCTAATGTTGGTGAAAGCAAGATAAAAAGGCTGTTTTAAGCATGCAAAAGCATACAAAACACCGTTTTCAAGTACTTAAACTGTCATAATCATGTATATGTCGTGTGTAATGGCTTATGTTTGAAAAATTAAGATAAAACAGCTGTTTTCAGCTTGCAAAAACATACAAAATGCTGTTTTCAAGTATTTAAACTGTCATATTCATGTTTCTGTCGTGTATAATAGCTAATGTTGGTGAAAGCAAGATAAAAATGCTGTTCTAAGAATGCAAAAGCATACAAATCACCGTTTTCAAGTATTTAAACTGTCATATTCATGTATATATCGTGTTTAATGGCTTATGTTTGCAAAGTCAAGATAAAATAGCTGTTTTCAGCTTGCAAAAACTTACAAAATGCTGTTTTTAAGTATTTAAACTGTCATATTCATGTATATGTCGTGTGTAATGGCTTATGTTTGCAAAATGAAGATAAAATAGCTGTTTTCAGCTTGCAAAAATATACAAAATGCTGTTTTCAAGTATTTAAACTGTCATATTCAAGTATATGTCGTGTGTAATGGCTAATGTTGGTGAAATCTAGATAAAAATGCTGTTTTAAGAATGCAAAAGCATACAAAACACCGTTTTCAAGTATTTAAACTGTCATATTCATGTATATGTCGTGTGTAATGGTTTACGTTTGCAAAATCAAGATAAAATAGCTGTTTTCAGCTTGCAAAAACATACAAAATGCTGTTTTTAAGTATTTAAATTGTCATATTCATGTTTCTGTCATGTATAATAGCTAATGTTGGTGAAAGCAAGATAAAAATGCTGTTTTAAGCATGCAAATCATACAAAACACCGTTTTCAAGTATTGAAACTGTCATATTCATGTGTATGTCGTGTGTAATGGCTTATGTTTGCAAAATCAAGATAAAATAGCTGTTTTCAGCTTACAGAAACATACAAAATGCTGTTTTCAAGTATTTAAACTGTCATATTCATGTTTCTGTCGTGTTTAATGGCTAATGTTGGTGAAATCAAGATAAAATTGCTGTTTTAAGCATGCAAAAGCATACAAAACACCGTTTTTAAGTATTTATACTATCATATTCATGTATATGTCGTGCTTAGTGGTTTATGTTTGCAAAATCAAGATAAAATATCCGTTTTCAGCTTGCAAAAACATACAAAATGCTGTTTTCAAGTATTTAAAATGCCATATTCATGTTTCTCTCATGTATAATAGCTAATGTTGGTGAAAGAAAGATAAAAATGCTGTTTTAAGCATGCAAAAACATACAAAACACCGTTTTCAAGTACTTAAACTGTCATATTCATCTATATGTCGTGTGTAATGGCTTATGTTTGCAAAACCAAGATAAATTTGCTGTTTTCAGCTTGCAAAAACATACAAAATGCTGTTTTTAAGTATTCAAACTGTCATATTCATGTATATGTCGTGTGTAATGGCTTATGTTTGCAAAATCAAGATAAAATAGCTGTTTTCAGCTTGCAAAAACATACAAAATGCTGTTTTCAAGTATTTAAACTGTCATATTCATGTTTCTGTCGTGTATAATAGCTAATGTTGGTGAAAGCAAAATAAAAATGCTGTTTTAAGCATGCAAAAGCATACAAAACACCGTTTTTAAGTACTTAAACTGTCATATTCATGTTTCTGTCGTGTATAATAGCTAATGTTGGTGAAAGCAAGATAAAAATGCTGTTTTTAGCATGCAAAAGCATACAAAGCACCGTTTTCAAGTATTTGAACTGTCATATTCATGTATATGTCGTGTGTAATGGCTTATGTTTGCAAAACCAAGATAAATTAGCTGTTTTCAGCTTGCAAAAACATACAAAATGCTGTTTTTAAGTATTTAAACTGTCATATTCATGTATATGTCGTGTGTAATGGCTTATGTTTGCAAAATTAAGATAAAATAGCTGTTTTCAGCTTGCAAAAACAAACAAAATGCAGTTTTCAATTATTAAAACTGTCATATTCATGTTTCTGTCGTGTATAATAGCTAATGTTGGTGAAAGCTAGATAAAAATGCTGTTTTAAGCATGGAAAAGCATACAAAACATCGTTTTCAAGTACTTAAACTATCATATTCATGTATATGTCGTGTGTAATGGCTTATGTTTGCAAAATCAAGATAAAATAGCTGTTTTCAGCTTGCAAAAACATACAAAATGCTGTTTTCAAGTATTTAAACTGTCATATTCATGTTTCTGTCGTGTATAATAGCTAATGTTGGTGAAAGCAAGATAAAAAGGCTGTTTTAAGCATGCAAAAGCATACAAAACACCGTTTTCAAGTACTTAAACTGTCATATTCATGTATATGTCGTGTGTAATGGCTTATGTTTGAAAAATTAAGATAAAATAGCTGTTTTCAGCTTGCAAAAACATACAAAATGCTGTTTTCAAGTATTTAAACTGTCATATTCATGTTTCTGTCGTGTATAATAGCTAATGTTGGTGAAAGCAAAATAAAAATGCTGTTTTAAGCATGCAAAAGCATACAAAACACCGTTTTTAAGTACTTAAACTGTCATATTCATGTATATGTCGTGTGTAAAGGCTTATGTTGCAAAATCAAGATAAAATTGCTGTTTTCAGCTTGCAAAAACATACAAAATGCTGTTTTCAAGTATTTAAACTGTCATATTCTTGTTTCTGTCGTGTATAATAGCTAATGTTGGTGAAAGCAAAATAAAAATGCTGTTTTAAGCATGCAAAAGCATACAAAACACCGTTTTCAAGTACTTAAACTGTCATATTCATGTATATGTCGTGTGTAATGGCTTATGTTTGCAAATTCAAGATAAAATAGCTGTTTTCAGCTTGCAAAAAGATACAAAATGCTGTTTTTAAGTATTTAAACTGTCATATTCATGTTTCTGTCGTGTATAATAACTAATGTTGGTGAAAGCAAGATAAAAATGCTGTTTTAAGCATGCAAAAGCATACAAAACACCGTTTTCAACTATTTGAACTGTCATATTCATGTATATGTCGTGTGTAATGGCTTATGTTTGCAAAATCAAGATAAAATAGCTGTTTTCAGCTTGCAAAAACCTACAAAATGCTGTTTTCAAGTATTTAAACTGTCATATTCATGTTTCTGTCGTGTATAATAGCTAATGTTGGTGAAAGCAAGATAAAAATGCTGTTTTTAGCATGCAAAAGCATACAAAGCACCGTTTTCAAGTATTTGAACTGTCATATTCATGTATATGTCGTGTGTAATGGCTTATGTTTGCAAAACCAAGATAAATTAGCTGTTTTCAGCTTGCAAAAACATACAAAATGCTGTTTTTAAGTATTTAAACTGTCATATTCATGTATATGTCGTGTGTAATGGCTTATGTTTGCAAAATCAAGATAAAATAGCTGTTTTCAGCTTGCAAAAACATACAAAATGCGGTTTTCAATTATTAAAACTGTCATATTCATGTTTCTGTCGTGTATAATAGCTAATGTTGGTGAAAGCTAGATAAAAATGCTGTTTTAAGCATGCAAAAGCATACAAAACATCGTTTTCAAGTACTTAAACTATCATATTTATGTATATGTCGTGTGTAATGGCTTATGTTTGCAAAATCAAGATAAAATAGCTGTTTTCAGCTTGCAAAAACATACAAAATGCTGTTTTCAAGTATTTAAACTGTCATATTCATGTTTCTGTCGTGTATAATAGCTAATGTTGGTGAAAGCAAGATAAAAAGGCTGTTTTAAGCATGCAAAAGCATACAAAACACCGTTTTCAAGTACTTAAACTGTCATATTCATGTATATGTCGTGTGTAATGGCTTATGTTTGAAAAATTAAGATAAAATAGCTGTTTTCAGCTTGCAAAAACATACAAAATGCTGTTTTCAAGTATTTCAACTGTCATATTCATGTTTCTGTCGTGTTTTCATGTAATTAAACTGTCATATTCATGTATATGTCGTGTGTAATGGCTTATGTTTGCAAAATAAAGATAAAATAGCTGTTTTCAGCTTGCAAAAACATACAAAATGCTGTATTCAAGTATTTAAACTGTCATATTCTTGTTTCTGTCGTGTATAATAGCTAATGTTGGTGAAAGCAAAATAAAAATGCTGTTTTAAGCATGCAAAAGCATACAAAAAACCGTTTTCAAGTACTTAAACTGTCATATTCATGTATATGTCGTGTGTAATGGCTTATGTTTGCAAAATCAAGATAAAATAGCTGTTTTCAGCTTGCAAAAAGATACAAAATGCTGTTTTTAAGTATTTAAACTGTCATATTCATGTTTCTGTCGTGTATAATAACTAATGTTTGTGAAAGCAAGATAAAAATGCTGTTTTAAGCATGCAAAAGCATACAAAACACCGTTTTCAAGTATTTGAACTGTCATATTCATGTATATGTCGTGTGTAATGGCTTATGTTTGCAAAATCAAGATAAAATAGCTGTTTTCAGCTTGCAAAAACCTACAAAATGCTGTTTTCAAGTATTTAAACTGTCATATTCATGTTTCTGTCGTGTATAATAGCTAATGTTGGTGAAAGCAAGATAAAAATGCTGTTTTTAGCATGCAAAAGCATACAAAGCACCGTTTTCAAGTATTTGAACTGTCATATTCATGTATATGTCGTGTGTAATGGCTTATGTTTGCAAAACCAAGATAAATTAGCTGTTTTCAGCTTGCAAAAACATACAAAATGCTGTTTTTAAGTATTTAAACTGTCATATTCATGTATATGTCGTGTGTAATGGCTTATGTTTGCAAAATTAAGATAAAATAGCTGTTTTCAGCTTGCAAAAACATACAAAATGCGGTTTTCAATTATTAAAACTGTCATATTCATGTTTCTGTCGTGTATAATAGCTAATGTTGGTGAAAGCTAGATAAAAATGCTGTTTTAAGCATGCAAAAGCATACAAAACATCGTTTTCAAGTACTTAAACTATCATATTCATGTATATGTCGTGTGTAATGGCTTATGTTTGCAAAATCAAGATAAAATAGCTGTTTTCAGCTTGCAAAAACATACAAAATGCTGTTTTCAAGTATTTAAACTGTCATATTCATGTTTCTGTCGTGTATAATAGCTAATGTTGGTGAAAGCAAGATAAAAAGGCTGTTTTAAGCATGCAAAAGCATACAAAACACCGTTTTCAAGTACTTAAACTGTCATATTCATGTATATGTCGTGTGTAATGGCTTATGTTTGAAAAATTAAGATAAAATAGCTGTTTTCAGCTTGCAAAAACATACAAAATGCTGTTTTCAAGTATTTAAACTGTCATATTCATGTTTCTGTCGTGTATAATAGCTAATGTTGGTGAAAGCAAAATAAAAATGCTGTTTTAAGCATGCAAAAGCATACAAAACACCGTTTTTAAGTACTTAAACTGTCATATTCATGGATATGTCGTGTGTAATGGCTTATGTTGCAAAATCAAGATAAAATTGCTGTTTTCAGCTTGCAAAAACATACAAAATGCTGTTTTCAAGTATTTAAACTGTCATATTCTTGTTTCTGTCGTGTATAATAGCTAATGTTGGTGAAAGCAAAATAAAAATGCTGTTTTAAGCATGCAAAAGCATACAAAACACCGTTTTCAAGTACTTAAACTGTCATATTCATGTATATGTCGTGTGTAATGGCTTATGTTTGCAAATTCAAGATAAAATAGCTGTTTTCAGCTTGCAAAAAGATACAAAATGCTGTTTTTAAGTATTTAAACTGTCATATTCATGTTTCTGTCGTGTATAATAACTAATGTTGGTGAAAGCAAGATAAAAATGCTGTTTTAAGCATGCAAAAGCATACAAAACACCGTTTTCAAGTATTTGAACTGTCATATTCATGTATATGTCGTGTGTAATGGCTTATGTTTGCAAAATCAAGATAAAAATAGCTGTTTTCAGCTTGCAAAAACCTACAAAATGCTGTTTTCAAGTATTTAAACTGTCATATTCATGTTTCTGTCGTGTATAATAGCTAATGTTGGTGAAAGCAAGATAAAAATGCTGTTTTTAGCATGCAAAAGCATACAAAGCACCGTTTTCAAGTATTTGAACTGTCATATTCATGTATATGTCGTGTGTAATGGCTTATGTTTGCAAATTCAAGATAAAATAGCTGTTTTCAGCTTGCAAAAAGATACAAAATGCTGTTTTTAAGTATTTAAACTGTCATATTCATGTTTCTGTCGTGTATAATAACTAATGTTTGTGAAAGCAAGATAAAAATGCTGTTTTAAGCATGCAAAAGCATACAAAACACCGTTTTCAAGTATTTGAACTGTCATATTCATGTATATGTCGTGTGTAATGGCTTATGTTTGCAAAATCAAGATAAAAATAGCTGTTTTCAGCTTGCAAAAACCTACAAAATGCTGTTTTCAAGTATTTAAACTGTCATATTCATGTTTCTGTCGTGTATAATAGCTAATGTTGGTGAAAGCAAGATAAAAATGCTGTTTTTAGCATGCAAAAGCATACAAAGCACCGTTTTCAAGTATTTAAACTGTCATATTCATGTATATGTCGTGTGTAATGGCTTATGTTTGCAAATTCAAGATAAAATAGCTGTTTTCAGCTTGCAAAAAGATACAAAATGCTGTTTTTAAGTATTTAAACTGTCATATTCATGTTTCTGTCGTGTATAATAACTAATGTTTGTGAAAGCAAGATAAAAATGCTGTTTTAAGCATGCAAAAGCATACAAAACACCGTTTTCAAGTATTTGAACTGTCATATTCATGTATATGTCGTGTGTAATGGCTTATGTTTGCAAAATCAAGATAAAATAGCTGTTTTCAGCTTGCAAAAACATACAAAATGCTGTTTTCAAGTATTTAAACTGTCATATTCATGTTTCTGTCGTGTATAATAGCTAATGTTGGTGAAAGCAAGATAAAAATGCTGTTTTTAGCATGCAAAAGCATACAAAGCACCGTTTTCAAGTATTTGAACTGTCATATTCATGTATATGTCGTGTGTAATGGCTTATGTTTGCAAAACCAAGATAAATTAGCTGTTTTCAGCTTGCAAAAACATACAAAATGCTGTTTTTAAGTATTTAAACTGTCATATTCATGTATATGTCGTGTGTAATGGCTTATGTTTGCAAAATTAAGATAAAATAGCTGTTTTCAGCTTGCAAAAACATACAAAATGCGGTTTTCAATTATTAAAACTGTCATATTCATGTTTCTGTCGTGTATAATAGCTAATGTTGGTGAAAGCTAGATAAAAATGCTGTTTTAAGCATGCAAAAGCATACAAAACATCGTTTTCAAGTACTTAAACTATCATATTCATGTATATGTCGTGTGTAATGGCTTATGTTTGCAAAATCAAGATAAAATAGCTGTTTTCAGCTTGCAAAAACATACAAAATGCTGTTTTCAAGTATTTAAACTGTCATATTCATGTTTCTGTCGTGTATAATAGCTAATGTTGGTGAAAGCAAGATAAAAATGCTGTTTTAAGCATGCAAAAGCATACAAAACACCGTTTTCAAGTACTTAAACTGTCATATTCATGTATATGTCGTGTGTAATGGCTTATGTTTGAAAAATTAAGATAAAATAGCTGTTTTCAGCTTGCAAAAACATACAAAATGCTGTTTTCAAGTATTTAAACTGTCATATTCATGTTTCTGTCGTGTATAATAGCTAATGTTGGTGAAAGCAAAATAAAAATGCTGTTTTAAGCATGCAAAAGCATACAAAACACCGTTTTTAAGTACTTAAACTGTCATATTCATGGATATGTCGTGTGTAATGGCTTATGTTGCAAAATCAAGATAAAATTGCTGTTTTCAGCTTGCAAAAACATACAAAATGCTGTTTTCAAGTATTTAAACTGTCATATTCTTGTTTCTGTCGTGTATAATAGCTAATGTTGGTGAAAGCAAAATAAAAATGCTGTTTTAAGCATGCAAAAGCATACAAAACACCGTTTTCAAGTACTTAAACTGTCATATTCATGTATATGTCGTGTGTAATGGCTTATGTTTGCAAATTCAAGATAAAATAGCTGTTTTCAGCTTGCAAAAAGATACAAAATGCTGTTTTTAAGTATTTAAACTGTCATATTCATGTTTCTGTCGTGTATAATAACTAATGTTGGTGAAAGCAAGATAAAAATGCTGTTTTAAGCATGCAAAAGCATACAAAACACCGTTTTCAAGTATTTGAACTGTCATATTCATGTATATGTCGTGTGTAATGGCTTATGTTTGCAAAATCAAGATAAAAATAGCTGTTTTCAGCTTGCAAAAACCTACAAAATGCTGTTTTCAAGTATTTAAACTGTCATATTCATGTTTCTGTCGTGTATAATAGCTAATGTTGGTGAAAGCAAGATAAAAATGCTGTTTTTAGCATGCAAAAGCATACAAAGCACCGTTTTCAAGTATTTGAACTGTCATATTCATGTATATGTCGTGTGTAATGGCTTATGTTTGCAAAACCAAGATAAATTAGCTGTTTTCAGCTTGCAAAAACATACAAAATGCTGTTTTTAAGTATTTAAACTGTCATATTCATGTATATGTCGTGTGTAATGGCTTATGTTTGCAAAATCAAGATAAAATAGCTGTTTTCAGCTTGCAAAAACATACAAAATGCGGTTTTCAATTATTAAAACTGTCATATTCATGTTTCTGTCGTGTATAATAGCTAATGTTGGTGAAAGCTAGATAAAAATGCTGTTTTAAGCATGCAAAAGCATACAAAACATCGTTTTCAAGTACTTAAACTATCATATTTATGTATATGTCGTGTGTAATGGCTTATGTTTGCAAAATCAAGATAAAATAGCTGTTTTCAGCTTGCAAAAACATACAAAATGCTGTTTTCAAGTATTTAAACTGTCATATTCATGTTTCTGTCGTATATAATAGCTAATGTTGGTGAAAGCAAGATAAAAAGGCTGTTTTAAGCATGCAAAAGCATACAAAACACCGTTTTCAAGTACTTAAACTGTCATATTCATGTATATGTCGTGTGTAATGGCTTATGTTTAAAAAATTAAGATAAAATAGCTGTTTTCAGCTTGCAAAAACATACAAAATGCTGTATTCAAATATTTAAACTGTCATATTCATGTTTCTGTCGTGTATAATAGCTTATGTTGGTGAAAGCAAGATAAAAATGCTGTTTTAAGAATGCAAAAGCATACAAATCACCGTTTTCAAGTATTTAAACTGTCATATTCATGTATATGTCGTGTGTAATGGCTTATGTTTGCAAAGTCAAGATAAAATAGCTGTTTTCAGCTTGCAAAAACTTAGAAAATGCTGTTTTTAAGTATTTAAACTGTCATATTCATGTATATGTCGTGTGTAATGGCTTATGTTTGCAAAATGAAGATAAAATAGCTGTTTTCAGCTTGCAAAAACATACAAAATGCTGTTTTCAAGTATTTAAACTGTCATATTTAAGTATATGTCGTGTGTAATAATAATAATAATAATAATAATAATAATAATATGATTTATTGCCCAACAGCAGAACCATTTACAGGACAATATAAATTGAACATAAATTACAAATAAATTACAAAGGTACATTGAAAATTACAAATATTACAGAAAAAAAAAATTTACAAAAAAAAAAATCTACAAAAAAATGTCTTCATACAGTATATTGGCAATTCGACACATGACCGTTATGGGAGAACGATGTAGCACATCGGACCGTGCGGGAGGAAGCTGAAAGGTCCTTGGAAACCTGGACGCCTGACGTGGAACATGGAATTGGACACACGACAATAGGAATGGTGCATCAATTTCTCCATGTAGTAGGAGCCACAGGAACTTCGCACAACGCAGGTCTCTTCGGGCAGTCAGTGCGGGCATTTCATGGCGTTGAAGGAGGGACAGCTGATCAGTACCTCGAACCGGGTAGATCCTATCTAATTTGTAAGACATATATTTCAAAAATTTACGGTGAATACGATCAAGTGCCAACTGCTGATACGTATAGTAAGGGTACCAAATCAGACAAGCGTATTCTAATTTACTAAGAACATAAGCAAAGTATAGCGATTTAATTGCATTAACATCTTGGAAAAAATGACTGATCCTAATAATGAAGCTCAACATTCTATTTGCATCACGTACAACATTATTTAAATGATCAGAAAAGAGAAAATTGAACAGAAAGTAACGCCTAAGTCCTTAACAGATGTTACATTAGCAAGTATTGAACCACGAATTTGATAAGGATAACGAATACAATTAATTTTGCGTGTATAGGAAATTATGCAACATTTCTCTACATTTAAACTAAGTTTATTATTTTGACACCAAATAATTAACGTGTTAATGTCATCTTGCAGCAATTTTGAATCATTAAGAGAGTTAACCGATGTAAATAATTTCAAATCATCAGCATAAGCTAATGAATGACAATTAAATAAAGAAAGAAGTTCATTGATATATAGAACAAATAACAGTGGGCCTAGATTGGAGCCTTGGGGGACTCCAGAAGTAGCTATAAAGTTCATTGAAGAATAACCATTGTAGTATACGTAACAAATTCTGTTATTCAAATAGGAATATAACAACTGGATTAAAGCTGAAGATGCTCCATAGGTACTTATTTTGGATAGTAAAATACCATGGTCGATAGAGTCGAAAGCACGAGAGAAATCGGTATAGATAACATCTACTTGTCCACGTTTATCGAGAGTTTCAGCAATATATTGAGAGAGACATGCCAAGTTGGTAATGGTTGATCGGCCTCTCATGAAACCATGCTGGTTGGTTGAAATGTACAAGCTAGTGTGTCTATAAATTGTTTTATATATTGATATTTCGAGGATTTTCGCGAAATTGTTTAGGATTGATATTGGTCTATAGTTGCTAATATGAAATTTGTCACCTTTTTTAAAAACCGGTGTAATTCTTGTTTTCTTCCATCGTTCAGGAAAGGTACTGGAACTAATTGACAAATTTATGATGAAAGCAAGTGGTTTTGAGAGGACGAAACGGGCATCTTTGATTAAAAAACTAGGAATCATATCTTCTCCAGCTGTAGACTTGATTTTAAAAGTTGACATAATTGATGTTATTTCATCCTCTGAGACTAAATTCAATGTAAAAGAAGGGAAGTAAGAGATTTCTTCATTATTATTGTTAAAGATAGAGCTAGTTGCAAAAAATTGACCAAAAGAAGAAGCAAAAGTATCGACTATTTTCTGAGGGCTATCAAATTCTTCAAGATCATTATGGAGTTTACTCGGGATCCTAGTAGTTCCTAGTTTTTGGTGAGCATATTTCCAGAAATCGGATGGATTAGATTTAATATTGTTTTCTACTGAAACAATATAGGCTTTGTAGGCCTCATTAATTTGACATTTAATTAGCTTACGAAGTCTTTTGAATTCTTCAAGATAATGCTGCTGATTAAATTTAATGAATTTTTTCCTAAAATAAGCTTTAGTTTTGATATTAAACTTAATTTCTTTAGTAAACCAGGAAGGAAATCGAGATTCAGCGTAAGCAGTCTGTGGAACTGATTTATCAAAAGTTGAATATAGAGTTTTATAAAACGCATCGAATGCGACGTTCACTTCTTGAATGTCATATAAGAAAGACCAGTCTATATTACACATGTTTTCATAAAGCTGGTTTCAGGAACTAAAGGAAAATCGGATCGCTCAACCGAGATGGATTCTAAAAAGTTAGTTAAAACAAGGTCTAGTTTGTTTGAGTAAAAATTGAGTACATTATTGAGTTGCGTGAGATTTACAGAACTAATAAAGTTTCTAAACGTGGAAGATTTTGAGCAATTAACCGAATCGTTATATAAATCAGGTAAGTTAAAATCGCCAAAAATAAGTACACGTTTATCAATAAACATCAATTCCAGTGCCTCAAGAAATGTATTGAAGTTATCAATATCTATATCAGGTGGAATGTAGACGGCACAGATGATAAAGAACAAGGCACTAAAGTGGCATTTACATGCAACAATATCAATAATTGGAGTCAAATTTTTAATTTTTGACATATCAATGATAGTATAATTAATATCATTCAAAAAGGCGATCAAAACTCCACCGCCTTTAGAACGGTTTGACAAAGAAAAGTTTCTATCAGATCGAACGACATTATAATGTGAAGGAAATAACTCAGAATTATGCATTGAATCATTTAGCCATGTTTCGGTGATAACAATTATATTGAAGGACGAAGACATACAGTTTGTGTAGAATAAATGAGACTTAGAATTTAAACCCCTAGTATTTTGATATATACATTCTAAAGACAAAGACACAGAGCTGTTGGGCAATTTCAGTTTTCCGGGTTAGTGGAAACTACACGAGGAACATTATTTACATATTTAATGGTTAAGTTTGTTTCGCCTTTTTCCAACCTCATATTTAAGTCAGCTTTTACATATTTGTAGAAAGCAATCTGCTTAGGAGTACGATCTCTAGAGATTGATAAACTAGGCCATTTTCCGCAATTTTTAAATTTTTTAATGTTCCGAAATATCTTGTTAATATTATCAGGGGACGACAACTCAATTTTTAAAGGCCGAGAGCGGGAGGATGTTGGATCATAACGTCCAAGCCTGTAAGACTTAGTAATTGAACATTCTGCCCCTAATTCAGACATGATGTCTTTTGCTAATGTGTTATCAATAGCATTTTGCTCTTGTTTCGTGGATACAACTTCATTAGCGCCAAAAATTATAAAGTTACGCGAGCGCTTTTCTCTTTCTGAAATTTCACTTATAATTTCTTCAGTTGCAATTAGTGATGAAAAATCAGTAGTTGAAGTTTTAGAATTTTTAAGTTCTAAAATATCTTGCTGCAGTGAAAGTATTAAAGCCTTAAGACTGCTGATATCATCACCAAATTGAGAACAGTTAATACAGTCCCATTTCAATCCTCCAATGCCCGACTTAATTTTTCGAGCATCAGCTATAGTAATATTATCTACACATGAAATGCTGTAGCACTTTTTACAAATAGAACAAGTTATAGATCTGTGTTCTTCAATATTTTTATTGCAGCAGTTGCATGTGTCCATTGCAGAAGTAAATGAAAAAAAAAAAAAATGAAGAAATTCTTAGACCAAAGAAGAAAAAAAAAATACAAGAAAAACAAAAAAAAAAACACCCTGTATATATACTTTTGTCTAACACCCAGTATGTATGTCTTTAATAGGCATATGACTGAGTGCGCTACCTAATTGAGCAGGCACCAACAAACAAACGAACCACGTTTCAAAGTAGCCCAAAAAATTGACACTAAAAATTAATAAAGTTAAAGAAACTCACCCCAGAGGCCAAAGCTGAAGATACTAAGTATACAACAATAAAGTTCACCAAATACCGAACACAACAATATGAAGCACAAAAACAAAACTTTGAAGAACCTTGCAAAATCTATTTAAAAAAATGAGGAGACAAAATTATACGTCTAGCCGTAGCCGTAGCCGTAGCCGGCAAAAGCATACAAAACACCGTTTTTAAGTATTTAAACTGTCATATTCATGTATATGTCGTGTGTAATGGCTTATGTTTGCAAAATTTAGATAAAATAGCTATTTTCAGCTTGCAAAAACATATAAAATGCTGTTTTCAAGTATTTAAACTGTCATATTCATGTTTCTGTCGTGTGTAATAGCTAATGTTGGTGAAAGCAAGATAAAAATGCTGTTTTAAGCATGCAAAAGCATACAAAACACCGTTTTCAAGGATTTAAACTTTCATATTTATGTATATGTCGTGTGTAATGGCTTGTGTTTGCAAAATCAAGATAAAATAGCTGTTTTCAGCTTGCAAAAACATACAAAATGCTGTTTTCAAGTATTTAAACTGTCATATTCATGTTTCTGTCGTGTATAATAGCTAATGTTGGTGAAAGCAAGATAAAAATGCTGTTTTAAGCAAGCAAAAGCATACAAAACACCGTTTTCAAGTATTTAAACTGTCATATTCATGTTTCTGTCGTGTATAATAGCTAATGTTGGTGAAAGCAAGATAAAAATGCTGGTTTAAGCATGCAAAAGCATACAAAACACCGTTTTGAAGTATTTAAAGTGTCATATTCATGTTTCTGTCGTGTATAATAGCTAATGTTGGTGAAAGCAAGATAAAAATGCTGGTTTAAGCATGCAAAAGCATACATAACACCGTTTTGAAGTATTTAAAGTGTCAAATTCATGTTTCTGTCGTGTATAATAGATAATGTTGGTGAAAGAAAGATAAAAATGCTGGTTTAAGCATGCAAAAGCATACAAAACACCGTTTTCATGTATTTAAAGTGTTAAATGCATGTTTTTGTCGTGTTTAATAGCTAATTTTGGTGAAAGCAATATAAAAATGCTGTTTTAAGCATGCAGAAGCATACAAAACACTGTTTTCAAGTATTTAAACTGTCATATTCATGTATGTGTCGTGTGTAATGGCTTATGTTTGCAAAATCAAGATAAAATAGCTGTTTTCAGCTTGCAAAAACATACAAAATGCTGTTTTACCAAGAATTTAAACTGTCATATTCATGTTTCTGTCGTGTATAATAGCTAATGTTGGTGAAAGCAAGATAAAAATGCTGTTTTAAGCATGCAAAAGCATACAAAACACCGTTTTCAAGTATTTAAAGTGTCATGTTCATGTTTCTATCGTGTATAATAGCTAATGTTGGTGAAAGCAAGATAAAAATGCTGTTTCAAGCATGAAAAAGCATACAAAACACCGTTTTCAAGTATTTAAACTGTCATATTAATGTATATGTCGTGTGTAATGGCTTATGTTTGCAAAATCAAGAAAAAAAAGCTGTTTTCAGCTTGCAAAAACATATGAAATGCTGTTTTCAAGTATTTAAACTGTCATATTCATTTTTCTGTCGTGTATAATAGCTAATGTTGGTGAAAGCAAGATAAAAATGCTGTTTTAAGCATGCAAAAGCATACAAAACATCATTTTCAAGTATTTAAACTGTCATATTCATGTATATGTCGTGCGTAATGGCTTATGTTTGCAAAATCAAGATAAAATAGCTGTTTTCAGCTTGCAAAAACATACAAATGCTGTTTTCAAGTATTTAAACTGTAATATTCATGTTTCTGTCGTGTATAATAGCTAATGTTGGTGAAAGCAAGATAAAAATGCTGTTTTAAGTATGCAAAAGCATACAAAACACCGTTATCAAGTATTTAAACTGTCATATTCATGTATATGTCTTGTGTAATGGCTTATGTTTGCAAAATCAAGAAAAAATAGTTGTTTTCAGCTTGCAAAAACATGCGAAATGCTGTTTTCAAGTATTTAAACTGTCATGTTTATGTTTCTGTTGTGTATAATAGCTAATGTTGGTGAAAGCAAGATAAAAATGCTGTTTTAAGCATGCAAAAGCATACAAAACACCGTTTTCAAGTATTTAAAGTGTCATGTTCATGTTTCTGTCGTGTATAATAGCTAATGTTAGTGAAAGTAAGATAAAAATGCTGTTTCAAGCATGCAAAAGCATACAAAACACCGTTTTCAAGTATTTAAACTGTCATATTAATGTATATGTCGTGTGTAATGGCTTATGTTTGCAAAATCAAGAAAAAAAAAGCTGTTTTCAGCTTGCAAAAACATACGAAATGCTGTTTTCAAGTATTTAAACTGTCATATTCATGTTTCTGTCGTGTATAATAGCTAATGTTGGTGAAAGCAAGATAAAAATGCTGTTTTAAGCATGCAAAAGCATAAAAACACCGTTTTCAAGTATTTAAACTGTCATATTAATGTATATGTCGTGCGTAATGGCTTATGTTTGCAAAATCAAGATAAAATAGCTGTTTTCAGCTTGCAAAAACATACAAAATGCTGTTTTCAAGTATTTAAACTGTAATATTCATGTTTCTGTCGTGTATAATAGCTAATGTTGGTGAAAGCAAGATAAAAATGCTGTTTTAAGCATGCAAAAGCATACAAAACACCGTTTTTAAGTATTTAAACTGTCATATTCATGTATATGTCGTGTGTAATAATTTATGTTTGCAAAATTTAGATAAAATAGCTGTTTTCAGCTTGCAAAAACATATGAAATGCTGTTTTCAAGTATTTAAACTGTCATATTCTTGTTTCTGTCGTGTGTAATAGCTAATGTTGGTGAAAGCAAGATAAAAATGCTGTTTTAAGCATGCAAAAGCATACAAAACACCGTTTTAAGTATTTAAACTGTCATATTCATGTATATGTCGTGTGTAATGGCTTATGTTTGCAAATTTCTGTTGTGTATAATAGCTAATGTTGGTGAAAGCAAGATAAACTGCTGTTTTAAGCATGCAAAAGCATACAAAACACCGTTTTCATGTATTTAAACTGTCATATTCATGTATATGTCGTGTGTAATGGCTTATGTTTGAAAATCAAGATAAAATAGCTGTTTTCAGCTTGCAAATACATACAAAATGCTGTTTTCAAGTATATAAACTGTCATATTCATGTTTCTGTCGTGTATAATAGCTAATGTTGGTGAAAGCAAGATAAACTGCTGTTTTAAGCATGCAAAAGCATACAAAACACCGTTTTCAAGTATTTAAACTGTCATATTAATGTATATGTCGTGTGTAATGGCTTATGTTTGCAAAATCAAGAAAAAAAAGCTGTTTTCAGCTTGCAAAAACATACGAAATGCTGTTTTCAAGTATTTAAACTGTCATATTCATGTTTCTGTCGTGTATAATAGCTAATGTTGGTGAAAGCAAGATAAAAATGCTGTTTTAAGCATGCAAAAGCATACAAAACACCGTTTTTAAGTATTTAAACTGTCATATTCATGTATATGTCGTGTGTAATGGCTTATGTTTGAAAATCAAGATAAAATAGCTGTTTTCAGCTTGCAAAAACATACAAAATGCTGTTTTCAAGTATTTAAACTGTCATATTTATGTTTCTGTCGTGTATAATAGCTAATGTTGGTGAAAGCAAGATAAAAATGCTGTTTTAAGCATGCAAAAGCATACAAAACACATTTTTCAAGTATTTAAACCGTCATATTCATGTATATGTCGTGCGTAATGGCTTATGTTTGCAAAATCAAGATAAAATAGCTGTTTTCAGCATGCAAAAACATACAAAATGCTGTTTTCAAATATTCAAACTGTCATATTCATGTTTCTGTCGTGTATAATAGCTAATGTTGGTGAAAGCAAGATAAAAATGCTGTTTTAAGCATGCAAAAGCATACAAAACACCGTTTTCAAGTATTTAAAGTGTCATGTTCATGTATATGTCTTGGGTAATGGCTTATGTTTGCAAACTCAAGAAAAAATAGCTGTTTTCAGCTTGCAAAAACATACAAAATGCTGTTTTCAAGTATTTAAACTGTCATATCCATGTTTCTGTCGTGTATAATAGCTAATGTTGGTGATAGCAAGATAAAAATGCTGTTTTAAGCATGCAAGAGCATACAAAACACCGTTTTTAAGTATTTAAACTGCCATATTCATGAATATGTCGTGTGTAATGGCTTATGTTTGAAAAATCAAGATAAAATAGCTGTTTTCAGCTTGCAAAAACATAAAAAATGCTGTTTTCAAGTATTTAAATTGTCATATTCATGTTTATGTCGTGTATAATAGCTAATGTTGGTGAAAGCAAGATAAAAATGCTGTTTTAAGCATGCAAAAGCATACAAAACACCGTTTTTAAGTATTTAAACTGTCATATTCATGTATATGTCGTGTGTAATAACTTATGTTTGCAAAATTTAGATAAAATAGGCGTTTTCAGCTTGCAAAAACATATAAAATGCTGTTTTCAAGTATTTAAACTGTCATATTCTTGTTTCTGTCATGTGTAATAGCTAATGTTAGTGAAAGCAAGATAAAATTGCTGTTTTAAGCATGCAAAAGCATACAAAACACCGTTTTCAAGTATTTAAACTTTCATATTTATGTATATGTCGTGTGTAATGGCTTATGTTTGCAAAATCAAGATAAAATAGCTGTTTTCTGCTTGCAAAAACATACAAAATGCTGTTTTAAAGTATTTAAACTGTCATATTCATATTTCTGTCGTGTATAATAGCTAATGTTGGTGAAAGCAATATAAAAATGCTGGTTTAAGCATGCAAAAGCATACAAAACACTGTTTTCAAGTATTTAAACTGACATATTCATGTATGTGTCGTGTGTAATGGGTTATGTTTGCAAAATCAAGATAAAATAGCTGTTTTCAGCTTGCAAAAACATACAAAATGCTGTTTTCAAGTATTTAAACTGTCATATTCATGTTTCTGTCGTGTATAATAGCTAATGTTGGTGAAAGCAAGATAAAAATGCTGTTTTAAGCATGCAAAAGCATACAAAACACCGTTTTCAAATATTTAAACTGTCATATTCATGTATATGTCGTGTGTAATGGCTTATGTTTGCAAAATTAAGATAAAATAGCTGCTTTCAGCTTGCAAAAACATACAAAATGCTGTTTTCAAGTATTTAAACTGTCATATTCATGTTTCTGTCGTGTATAATAGCTAATGTTGGTGAAAGCAAGATAAAAATGCTGGTTTAAGCATGCAAAAGCATACAAAACACCGTTTTCAAGTATTTAAAGTGTCAAATTCATGTTTCTGTCGTGTTTAATAGCTAATGTTGGTGAAAGCAATATAAAAATGCTGTTTTAAGCATGCAAAAGCATACAAAACACCGTTTTAAGTATTTAAACTGTCATATTCATGTATATGTCGTGTGTAATGGCTTATGTTTGCAAATTTCTGTTGTGTATAATAGCTAATGTTGGTGAAAGCAAGATAAACTGCTGTTTTAAGCATGCAAAAGCATACAGAACACCGTTTTCATGTATTTAAACTGTCATATTCATGTATATGTCGTGTGTAATGGCTTATGTTTTAAAATCAAGATAAAATAGCTGTTTTCAGCTTGCAAATACATACAAAATGCTGTTTTCAAGTATATAAACTGTCATATTCATGTTTCTGTCGTGTATAATAGCTAATGTTGGTGAAAGCAAGATAAAAATGCTGTTTTAAGCATGCAAAAGTATACAAAACACCGTTTACAAGTATTTAAACTGTCATATTCATGTTTCTGTCGTGTATAATAGATAATGTTGGTGAAAGAAAGATAAAAATGCTGGTTTAAGCATGCAAAAGCATACAAAACACCGTTTTAAAGTATTTAAACTGCCATATTAATGTATATGTCGTGTGTAATGGCTTATGTTTGCAAAATCAAGAAAAAAAAGCTGTTTTCAGCTTGCAAAAACATATGAAATGCTGTTTTCAAGTATTTAAACTGTCATATTCATGTTTCTGTCGTGTATAATAGCTAATGTTGGTGAAAGCAAGATAAAAATGCTGTTTTAAGCATGCAAAAGCATACAAAACACCTTTTTTAAGTATTTAAACTGTCATATTCATGTATATGTCGTGTGTAATGGCTTATGTTTGAAAATCAAGATAAAATAGCTGTTTTCAGCATGCAAAAACATACAAAATGCTGTTTTCAAGTATTTAAACTGTAATATTCATGTTTCTGTCGTGTATAATAGCTAATGTTGGTGAAAGCAAGATAAAAATGCTGTTTTAAGCATGCAAAAGCATACAAAACACCGTTTTCAAGTATTTAAACTGTCATATTCATGTATATGTCTTGTGTAATGGCTTATGTTTGCAAAATCAAGAAAAATTAGCTGTTTTCAGCTTGCAAAAACATACGAAATGCTGTTTTCAAATATTCAAACTGTCATATTCATGTTTCTGTCGTGTATAATAGCTAATGTTGCTGAAAGCAAGATAAAAATGCTGTTTTAAGCATGCAAAAGCACACAAAACACCGTTTTCAAGTATTTAAACTGTCATATTCAGGTTTCTGTCGTGTATAATATCTAATGTTGGTGAAAGCAAGATAAAAATGCAGTTTTAAGCATGCAAAAGCATACAAAACACCGTTTTCATGTATTTAAACTGTCATATTAATGTATATGTCGTATGTAATGGCTTATGTTTGCATAATCAAGATAAAATAGCTGTTTTCAGCTTGCAAAAACATACAAAATGCTGTTTTCAAGTACTTAAACTGGCATATACATGTTTCTGTCGTGTATAATAGCAATTGTTGGTGAAAGGAAGATTAAGATGCTGTTTTAAGCATGCAAAAGCATACAAAACACAGTTTTCAAGTATTTAAACTGTCATATTCATGTATATGTCGTGTGTAATGGCTTATGTTTGCAAATTTCTTTCGTGTATAATAGCTATTGTTGGTGAAAGCAAGATAAAACTGCTGTTTTAAGCATGCAAAAGCATACAAAACACCGTTTTCAAGTATTTAAACTGTCATATTCATGTATATGTCGTGTGTAATGGCTTATGTTTGCAAAATCAAAATAAAATTGCTGTTTTCGGCTTGCAAAAACATACAAAATGCTGTTTTCAAGTATATAAACTGTCATATTCATGTTTCTGTCATGTATAATAGCTAATGTTGGTGAAAGCAAGATAAAAATGCTGTTTTAAGCATGCAAAAGGTTACAAAACACAGTTTTCAAGTATTTAAACTGTCATATTCATGTATATGTCGTATGTAATGGCTTATATTTGCAAAATCAAGATAAAATAGCTGTTTTCAGCTTGCAAAAACATACAAATTGCTGTTTTCAAGTATTTAAACTGTCATATTCATGTATATGTCGTGCGTAATGGCTTATGTTTGCAAAATCAAGATAAAATAGCTGTTTTCAGCATGCAAAAACAAAAAAATGCTGTTTTCAAGTATTTAAACTGTCATATTCATGTTTCTGTCGTGTATAATAGCTAATGTTGGTGAAAGCTAGATAAAAATGCTGTTTTAAGCATGCAAAAGCATACAAAACATCGTTTTCAAGTACTTAAACTATCATATTCATGTATATGTCGTATGTAATGGATTATGTTTGCAAAATCAAGATAAAATAGCTGTTTTCAGCTTGCAAAAACATACAAAATGCTGTTTTCAAGTATTTAAACTGTCATATTCATGTTTCTGTCGTGTATAATAGCTAATGTTGGTGAAAGCAAGATAAAAAGGCTGTTTTAAGCATGCAAAAGCATACAAAACAACGTTTTCAAGTACTTAAACTGTCATATTCATGTATATGTCGTGTGTAATGGCTTATGTTTGAAAAATTAAGATAAAATAGCTGTTTTCAGCTTGCAAAAACATACAAAATGCTGTTTTCAAGTATTTAAACTGTCATATTCATGTTTCTGTCGTGTATAATAGCTAATGTTGGTGAAAGCAAAATAAAAATGCTGTTTTAAGCATGCAAAAGCATACAAAACACCGTTTTTAAGTACTTAAACTGTCATATTCATGTATATGTCGTGTGTAATGGCTTATGTTGCAAAATCAAGATAAAATTGCTGTTTTCAGCTTGCAAAAACATACAAAATGCTGTTTTCAAGTATTTAAACTGTCATATTCTTGTTTCTGTCGTGTATAATAGCTAATGTTGGTGAAAGCAAAATAAAAATGCTGTTTTAAGCATGCAAAAGCATACAAAACACCGTTTTCAAGTACTTAAACTGTCATATTCATGTATATGTCGTGTGTAATGGCTTATGTTTGCAAATTCAAGATAAAATAGCTGTTTTCAGCTTGCAAAAAGATACAAAATGCTGTTTTTAAGTATTTAAACTGTCATATTCATGTTTCTGTCGTGTATAATAACTAATGTTGGTGAAAGCAAGATAAAAATGCTGTTTTAAGCATGCAAAAGCATACAAAACACCGTTTTCAAGTATTTAAACTTTCATATTTATGTATATGTCGTGTGTAATGGCTTATGTTTGCAAAATTAAGATAAAATAGCTGCTTTCAGCTTGCAAAAACATACAAAATGCTGTTTTCAAGTATTTAAACTGTCATATTCATGTTTCTGTCGTGTATAATAGCTAATGTTGGTGAAAGCAAGATAAAAATGCTGGTTTAAGCATGCAAAAGCATACAAAACACCGTTTTCAAGTATTTAAAGTGTCAAATTCATGTTTCTGTCGTGTTTAATAGCTAATGTTGGTGAAAGCAATATAAAAATGCTGTTTTAAGCATGCAAAAGCATACAAAACACCGTTTTAAGTATTTAAACTGTCATATTCATGTATATGTCGTGTGTAATGGCTTATGTTTGCAAATTTCTGTTGTGTTTAATAGCTAATGTTGGTGAAAGTAAGATAAACTGCTGTTTTAAGCATGCAAAAGCATACAGAACACCGTTTTCATGTATTTAAACTGTCATATTCATGTATATGTCGTGTGTAATGGCTTATGTTTTAAAATCAAGATAAAATAGCTGTTTTCAGCTTGCAAATACATACAAAATGCTGTTTTCAAGTATATAAACTGTCATATTCATGTTTCTGTCGTGTATAATAGCTAATGTTGGTGAAAGCAAGATAAAAATGCTGTTTTAAGCATGCAAAAGTATACAAAACACCGTTTACAAGTATTTAAACTGTCATATTCATGTTTCTGTCGTGTATAATAGATAATGTTGGTGAAAGAAAGATAAAAATGCTGGTTTAAGCATGCAAAAGCATACAAAACACCGTTTTAAAGTATTTAAACTGCCATATTAATGTATATGTCGTGTGTAATGGCTTATGTTTGCAAAATCAAGAAAAAAAAGCTTGCAAAAACATATGAAATGCTGTTTTCAAGTATTTAAACTGTCATATTCATGTTTCTGTCGTGTATAATAGCTAATGTTGGTGAAAGCAAGATAAAAATGCTGTTTTAAGCATGCAAAAGCATACAAAACACCGTTTTCAAGTATTTAAACTGTCATATTCATGTATATGTCTTGTGTAATGGCTTATGTTTGCAAAATCAAGAAACAATAGCTGTTTTCAGCTTGCAAAAACATACGAAATGCTGTTTTCAAATATTCAAACTGTCATATTCATGTTTCTGTCGTGTATAATAGCTAATGTTGGTGAAAGCAAGATAAAAATGCTGTTTTAAGCATGCAAAAGCATACAAAACACCGTTTTCAAGTATTTAAACTGTCATATTCATGTTTCTGTCGTGTATAATATCTAATGTTGGTGAAAGCAAGATAAAAATGCAGTTTTAAGCATGCAAAAGCATACAAAACACCGTTTTCATGTATTTAAACTGTCATATTAATGTATATGTCGTATGTAATGGCTTATGTTTGCATAATCAAGATAAAATAGCTGTTTTCAGCTTGCAAAAACATACAAAATGCTGTTTTCAAGTACTTAAACTGGCATATACATGTTTCTGTCGTGTATAATAGCAATTGTTGGTGAAAGGAAGATTAAGATGCTGTTTTAAGCATGCAAAAGCATACAAAACACAGTTTTCAAGTATTTAAACTGTCATATTCATGTATATGTCGTGTGTAATGGCTTATGTTTGCAAATTTCTTTCGTGTATAATAGCTATTGTTGGTGAAAGCAAGATAAAACTGCTGTTTTAAGCATGCAAAAGCATACAAAACACCGTTTTCAAGTATTTAAACTGTCATATTCATGTATATGTCGTGTGTAATGGCTTATGTTTGCAAAATCAAAATAAAATTGCTGTTTTCGGCTTGCAAAAACATACAAAATGCTGTTTTCAAGTATATAAACTGTCATATTCATGTTTCTGTCGTGTATAATAGCTAATGTTGGTGAAAGCAAGATAAAAATGCTGTTTTAAGCATGCAAAAGGTTACAAAACACAGTTTTCAAGTATTTAAACTGTCATATTCATGTATATTTCGTATGTAATGGCTTATATTTGCAAAATCAAGATAAAATAGCTGTTTTCAGCTTGCAAAAACATACAAATTGCTGTTTTCAAGTATTTAAACTGTCATATTCATGTATATGTCGTGCGTAATGGCTTATGTTTGCAAAATCAAGATAAAATAGCTGTTTTCAGCATGCAAAAACAAAAAAATGCTGTTTTCAAGTATTTAAACTGTCATATTCATGTTTCTGTCGTGTATAATAGCTAATGTTGGTGAAAGCTAGATAAAAATGCTGTTTTAAGCATGCAAAAGCATACAAAACATCGTTTTCAAGTACTTAAACTATCATATTCATGTATATGTCGTATGTAATGGCTTATGTTTGCAAAATCAAGATAAAATAGCTGTTTTCAGCTTGCAAAAACATACAAAATGCTGTTTTCAAGTATTTAAACTGTCATATTCATGTTTCTGTCGTGTATAATAGCTAATGTTGGTGAAAGCAAGATAAAAAGGCTGTTTTAAGCATGCAAAAGCATACAAAACAACGTTTTCAAGTACTTAAACTGTCATATTCATGTATATGTCGTGTGTAATGGCTTATGTTTGAAAAATTAAGATAAAATAGCTGTTTTCAGCTTGCAAAAACATACAAAATGCTGTTTTCAAGTATTTAAACTGTCATATTCATGTTTCTGTCGTGTATAATAGCTAATGTTGGTGAAAGCAAAATAAAAATGCTGTTTTAAGCATGCAAAAGCATACAAAACACCGTTTTTAAGTACTTAAACTGTCATATTCATGTATATGTCGTGTGTAATGGCTTATGTTGCAAAATCAAGATAAAATTGCTGTTTTCAGCTTGCAAAAACATACAAAATGCTGTTTTCAAGTATTTAAACTGTCATATTCTTGTTTCTGTCGTGTATAATAGCTAATGTTGGTGAAAGCAAAATAAAAATGCTGTTTTAAGCATGCAAAAGCATACAAAACACCGTTTTCAAGTACTTAAACTGTCATATTCATGTATATGTCGTGTGTAATGGCTTATGTTTGCAAATTCAAGATAAAATAGCTGTTTTCAGCTTGCAAAAAGATACAAAATGCTGTTTTTAAGTATTTAAACTGTCATATTCATGTTTCTGTCGTGTATAATAACTAATGTTGGTGAAAGCAAGATAAAAATGCTGTTTTAAGCATGCAAAAGCATACAAAACACCGTTTTCAAGTATTTGAACTGTCATATTCATGTATATGTCGTGTGTAATGGCTTATGTTTGCAAAATCAAGATAAAATAGCTGTTTTCAGCTTGCAAAAACCTACAAAATGCTGTTTTCAAGTATTTAAACTGTCATATTCATGTTTCTGTCGTGTATAATAGCTAATGTTGGTGAAAGCAAGATAAAAATGCTGTTTTTAGCATGCAAAAGCATACAAAGCACCGTTTTCAAGTATTTGAACTGTCATATTCATGTATATGTCGTGTGTAATGGCTTATGTTGCAAAATCAAGATAAAATTGCTGTTTTCAGCTTGCAAAAACATACAAAATGCTGTTTTCAAGTATTTAAACTGTCATATTCTTGTTTCTGTCGTGTATAATAGCTAATGTTGGTGAAAGCAAAATAAAAATGCTGTTTTAAGCATGCAAAAGCATACAAAACACCGTTTTCAAGTACTTAAACTGTCATATTCATGTATATGTCGTGTGTAATGGCTTATGTTTGCAAATTCAAGATAAAATAGCTGTTTTCAGCTTGCAAAAAGATACAAAATGCTGTTTTTAAGTATTTAAACTGTCATATTCATGTTTCTGTCGTGTATAATAACTAATGTTGGTGAAAGCAAGATAAAAATGCTGTTTTAAGCATGCAAAAGCATACAAAACACCGTTTTCAAGTATTTGAACTGTCATATTCATGTATATGTCGTGTGTAATGGCTTATGTTTGCAAAATCAAGATAAAAATAGCTGTTTTCAGCTTGCAAAAACCTACAAAATGCTGTTTTCAAGTATTTAAACTGTCATATTCATGTTTCTGTCGTGTATAATAGCTAATGTTGGTGAAAGCAAGATAAAAATGCTGTTTTTAGCATGCAAAAGCATACAAAGCACCGTTTTCAAGTATTTGAACTGTCATATTCATGTATATGTCGTGTGTAATGGCTTATGTTTGCAAAACCAAGATAAATTAGCTGTTTTCAGCTTGCAAAAACATACAAAATGCTGTTTTTAAGTATTTAAACTGTCATATTCATGTATATGTCGTGTGTAATGGCTTATGTTTGCAAAATCAAGATAAAATAGCTGTTTTCAGCTTGCAAAAACATACAAAATGCGGTTTTCAATTATTAAAACTGTCATATTCATGTTTCTGTCGTGTATAATAGCTAATGTTGGTGAAAGCTAGATAAAAATGCTGTTTTAAGCATGCAAAAGCATACAAAACATCGTTTTCAAGTACTTAAACTATCATATTTATGTATATGTCGTGTGTAATGGCTTATGTTTGCAAAATCAAGATAAAATAGCTGTTTTCAGCTTGCAAAAACATACAAAATGCTGTTTTCAAGTATTTAAACTGTCATATTCATGTTTCTGTCGTATATAATAGCTAATGTTGGTGAAAGCAAGATAAAAAGGCTGTTTTAAGCATGCAAAAGCATACAAAACACCGTTTTCAAGTACTTAAACTGTCATATTCATGTATATGTCGTGTGTAATGGCTTATGTTTAAAAAATTAAGATAAAATAGCTGTTTTCAGCTTGCAAAAACATACAAAATGCTGTATTCAAATATTTAAACTGTCATATTCATGTTTCTGTCGTGTATAATAGCTTATGTTGGTGAAAGCAAGATAAAAATGCTGTTTTAAGAATGCAAAAGCATACAAATCACCGTTTTCAAGTATTTAAACTGTCATATTCATGTATATGTCGTGTGTAATGGCTTATGTTTGCAAAGTCAAGATAAAATAGCTGTTTTCAGCTTGCAAAAACTTAGAAAATGCTGTTTTTAAGTATTTAAACTGTCATATTCATGTATATGTCGTGTGTAATGGCTTATGTTTGCAAAATGAAGATAAAATAGCTGTTTTCAGCTTGCAAAAACATACAAAATGCTGTTTTCAAGTATTTAAACTGTCATATTTAAGTATATGTCGTGTGTAATAATAATAATAATAATAATAATAATAATAATAATAATAATAATATGATTTATTGCCCAACAGCAGAACCATTTACAGGACAATATAAATTGAACATAAATTACAAATAAATTACAAAGGTACATTGAAAATTACAAATATTACAGAAAAAAAAAATTTACAAAAAAAAAAATCTACAAAAAAATGTCTTCATACAGTATATTGGCAATTCGACACATGACCGTTATGGGAGAACGATGTAGCACATCGGACCGTGCGGGAGGAAGCTGAAAGGTCCTTGGAAACCTGGACGCCTGACGTGGAACATGGAATTGGACACACGACAATAGGAATGGTGCATCAATTTCTCCATGTAGTAGGAGCCACAGGAACTTCGCACAACGCAGGTCTCTTCGGGCAGTCAGTGCGGGCATTTCATGGCGTTGAAGGAGGGACAGCTGATCAGTACCTCGAACCGGGTAGATCCTATCTAATTTGTAAGACATATATTTCAAAAATTTACGGTGAATACGATCAAGTGTCAACTGCTGATACGTATAGTAAGGGTACCAAATCAGACAAGCGTATTCTAATTTACTAAGAACATAAGCAAAGTATAGCGATTTAATTGCATTAACATCTTGGAAAAAATGACTGATCCTAATAATGAAGCTCAACATTCTATTTGCATCACGTACAACATTATTTAAATGATCAGAAAAGAGAAAATTGAACAGAAAGTAACGCCTAAGTCCTTAACAGATGTTACATTAGCAAGTATTGAACCACGAATTTGATAAGGATAACGAATACAATTAATTTTGCGTGTATAGGAAATTATGCAACATTTCTCTACATTTAAACTAAGTTTATTATTTTGACACCAAATAATTAACGTGTTAATGTCATCTTGCAGCAATTTTGAATCATTAAGAGAGTTAACCGATGTAAATAATTTCAAATCATCAGCATAAGCTAATGAATGACAATTAAATAAAGAAAGAAGTTCATTGATATATAGAACAAATAACAGTGGGCCTAGATTGGAGCCTTGGGGGACTCCAGAAGTAGCTATAAAGTTCATTGAAGAATAACCATTGTAGTATACGTAACAAATTCTGTTATTCAAATAGGAATATAACAACTGGATTAAAGCTGAAGATGCTCCATAGGTACTTATTTTGGATAGTAAAATACCATGGTCGATAGAGTCGAAAGCACGAGAGAAATCGGTATAGATAACATCTACTTGTCCACGTTTATCGAGAGTTTCAGCAATATATTGAGAGAGACATGCCAAGTTGGTAATGGTTGATCGGCCTCTCATGAAACCATGCTGGTTGGTTGAAATGTACAAGCTAGTGTGTCTATAAATTGTTTTATATATTGATATTTCGAGGATTTTCGCGAAATTGTTTAGGATTGATATTGGTCTATAGTTGCTAATATGAAATTTGTCACCTTTTTTAAAAACCGGTGTAATTCTTGTTTTCTTCCATCGTTCAGGAAAGGTACTGGAACTAATTGACAAATTTATGATGAAAGCAAGTGGTTTTGAGAGGACGAAACGGGCATCTTTGATTAAAAAACTAGGAATCATATCTTCTCCAGCTGTAGACTTGATTTTAAAAGTTGACATAATTGATGTTATTTCATCCTCTGAGACTAAATTCAATGTAAAAGAAGGGAAGTAAGAGATTTCTTCATTATTATTGTTAAAGATAGAGCTAGTTGCAAAAAATTGACCAAAAGAAGAAGCAAAAGTATCGACTATTTTCTGAGGGCTATCAAATTCTTCAAGATCATTATGGAGTTTACTCGGGATCCTAGTAGTTACTAGTTTTTGGTGAGCATATTTCCAGAAATCGGATGGATTAGATTTAATATTGTTTTCTACTGAAACAATATAGGCTTTGTAGGCCTCATTAATTTGACATTTAATTAGCTTACGAAGTCTTTTGAATTCTTCAAGATAATGCTGCTGATTAAATTTAATGAATTTTTTCCTAAAATAAGCTTTAGTTTTGATATTAAACTTAATTTCTTTAGTAAACCAGGAAGGAAATCGAGATTCAGCGTAAGCAGTCTGTGGAACTGATTTATCAAAAGTTGAATATAGAGTTTTATAAAACGCATCGAGTGCGACGTTCACTTCTTGAATGTCATATAAGAAAGACCAGTCTATATTACACATGTTTTCATAAAGCTGGTTTCAGGAACTAAAGGAAAATCGGATCGCTCAACCGAGATGGATTCTAAAAAGTTAGTTAAAACAAGGTCTAGTTTGTTTGAGTAAAAATTGAGTACATTATTGAGTTGCGTGAGATTTACAGAACTAATAAAGTTTCTAAACGTGGAAGATTTTGAGCAATTAACCGAATCGTTATATAAATCAGGTAAGTTAAAATCGCCAAAAATAAGTACACGTTTATCAATAAACATCAATTCCAGTGCCTCAAGAAATGTATTGAAGTTATCAATATCTATATCAGGTGGAATGTAGACGGCACAGATGATAAAGAACAAGGCACTAAAGTGGCATTTACATGCAACAATATCAATAATTGGAGTCAAATTTTTAATTTTTGACATATCAATGATAGTATAATTAATATCATTCAAAAAGGCGATCAAAACTCCACCGCCTTTAGAACGGTTTGACAAAGAAAAGTTTCTATCAGATCGAACGACATTATAATGTGAAGGAAATAACTCAGAATTATGCATTGAATCATTTAGCCATGTTTCGGTGATAACAATTATATTGAAGGACGAAGACATACAGTTTGTGTAGAATAAATGAGACTTAGAATTTAAACCCCTAGTATTTTGATATATACATTCTAAAGACAAAGACACAGAGCTGTTGGGCAATTTCAGTTTTCCGGGTTAGTGGAAACTACACGAGGAACATTATTTACATATTTAATGGTTAAGTTTGTTTCGCCTTTTTCCAACCTCATATTTAAGTCAGCTTTTACATATTTGTAGAAAGCAATCTGCTTAGGAGTACGATCTCTAGAGATTGATAAACTAGGCCATTTTCCGCAATTTTTAAATTTTTTAATGTTCCGAAATATCTTGTTAATATTATCAGGGGACGACAACTCAATTTTTAAAGGCCGAGAGCGGGAGGATGTTGGATCATAACGTCCAAGCCTGTAAGACTTAGTAATTGAACATTCTGCCCCTAATTCAGACATGATGTCTTTTGCTAATGTGTTATCAATAGCATTTTGCTCTTGTTTCGTGGATACAACTTCATTAGCGCCAAAAATTATAAAGTTACGCGAGCGCTTTTCTCTTTCTGAAATTTCACTTATAATTTCTTCAGTTGCAATTAGTGATGAAAAATCAGTAGTTGAAGTTTTAGAATTTTTAAGTTCTAAAATATCTTGCTGCAGTGAAAGTATTAAAGCCTTAAGACTGCTGATATCATCACCAAATTGAGAACAGTTAATACAGTCCCATTTCAATCCTCCAATGCCCGACTTAATTTTTCGAGCATCAGCTATAGTAATATTATCTACACATGAAATGCTGTAGCACTTTTTACAAATAGAACAAGTTATAGATCTGTGTTCTTCAATATTTTTATTGCAGCAGTTGCATGTGTCCATTGCAGAAGTAAATGAAAAAAAAAAAAAATGAAGAAATTCTTAGACCAAAGAAGAAAAAAAAAATACAAGAAAAACAAAAAAAAAACACCCTGTATATATACTTTTGTCTAACACCCAGTATGTATGTCTTTAATAGGCATATGACTGAGTGCGCTACCTAATTGAGCAGGCACCAACAAACAAACGAACCACGTTTCAAAGTAGCCCAAAAAATTGACACTAAAAATTAATAAAGTTAAAGAAACTCACCCCAGAGGCCAAAGCTGAAGATACTAAGTATACAACAATAAAGTTCACCAAATACCGAACACAACAATATGAAGCACAAAAACAAAACTTTGAAGAACCTTGCAAAATCTATTTAAAAAAATGAGGAGACAAAATTATACGTCTAGCCGTAGCCGTAGCCGTAGCCGGCAAAAGCATACAAAACACCGTTTTTAAGTATTTAAACTGTCATATTCATGTATATGTCGTGTGTAATGGCTTATGTTTGCAAAATTTAGATAAAATAGCTATTTTCAGCTTGCAAAAACATATAAAATGCTGTTTTCAAGTATTTAAACTGTCATATTCATGTTTCTGTCGTGTGTAATAGCTAATGTTGGTGAAAGCAAGATAAAAATGCTGTTTTAAGCATGCAAAAGCATACAAAACACCGTTTTCAAGAATTTAAACTTTCATATTTATGTATATGTCGTGTGTAATGGCTTGTGTTTGCAAAATCAAGATAAAATAGCTGTTTTCAGCTTGCAAAAACATACAAAATGCTGTTTTCAAGTATTTAAACTGTCATATTCATGTTTCTGTAGTGTATAATAGCTAATGTTGGTGAAAGCAAGATAAAAATGCTGTTTTAAGCAAGCAAAAGCATACAAAACACCGTTTTCAAGTATTTAAACTGTCATATTCATGTTTCTGTCGTGTATAATAGCTAATGTTGGTGAAAGCAAGATAAAAATGCTGGTTTAAGCATGCAAAAGCATACAAAACACCGTTTTGAAGTATTTAAAGTGTCATATTCATGTTTCTGTCGTGTATAATAGCTAATGTTGGTGAAAGCAAGATAAAAATGCTGGTTTAAGCATGCAAAAGCATACATAACACCGTTTTGAAGTATTTAAAGTGTCAAATTCATGTTTCTGTCGTGTATAATAGATAATGTTGGTGAAAGAAAGATAAAAATGCTGGTTTAAGCATGCAAAAGCATACAAAACACCGTTTTCATGTATTTAAAGTGTTAAATGCATGTTTTTGTCGTGTTTAATAGCTAATTTTGGTGAAAGCAATATAAAAATGCTGTTTTAAGCATGCAGAAGCATACAAAACACTGTTTTCAAGTATTTAAACTGTCATATTCATGTATGTGTCGTGTGTAATGGCTTATGTTTGCAAAATCAAGATAAAATAGCTGTTTTCAGCTTGCAAAAACATACAAAATGCTGTTTTACCAAGAATTTAAACTGTCATATTCATGTTTCTGTCGTGTATAATAGCTAATGTTGGTGAAAGCAAGATAAAAATGCTGTTTTAAGCATGCAAAAGCATACAAAACACCGTTTTCAAGTATTTAAAGTGTCATGTTCATGTTTCTATCGTGTATAATAGCTAATGTTGGTGAAAGCAAGATAAAAATGCTGTTTCAAGCATGAAAAAGCATACAAAACACCGTTTTCAAGTATTTAAACTGTCATATTAATGTATATGTCGTGTGTAATGGCTTATGTTTGCAAAATCAAGAAAAAAAAGCTGTTTTCAGCTTGCAAAAACATATGAAATGCTGTTTTCAAGTATTTAAACTGTCATATTCATTTTTCTGTCGTGTATAATAGCTAATGTTGGTGAAAGCAAGATAAAAATGCTGTTTTAAGCATGCAAAAGCATACAAAACATCATTTTCAAGTATTTAAACTGTCATATTCATGTATATGTCGTGCGTAATGGCTTATGTTTGCAAAATCAAGATAAAATAGCTGTTTTCAGCTTGCAAAAACATACAAATGCTGTTTTCAAGTATTTAAACTGTAATATTCATGTTTCTGTCGTGTATAATAGCTAATGTTGGTGAAAGCAAGATAAAAATGCTGTTTTAAGTATGCAAAAGCATACAAAACACCGTTATCAAGTATTTAAACTGTCATATTCATGTATATGTCTTGTGTAATGGCTTATGTTTGCAAAATCAAGAAAAAATAGTTGTTTTCAGCTTGCAAAAACATGCGAAATGCTGTTTTCAAGTATTTAAACTGTCATGTTTATGTTTCTGTTGTGTATAATAGCTAATGTTGGTGAAAGCAAGATAAAAATGCTGTTTTAAGCATGCAAAAGCATACAAAACACCGTTTTCAAGTATTTAAAGTGTCATGTTCATGTTTCTGTCGTGTATAATAGCTAATGTTAGTGAAAGTAAGATAAAAATGCTGTTTCAAGCATGCAAAAGCATACAAAACACCGTTTTCAAGTATTTAAACTGTCATATTAATGTATATGTCGTGTGTAATGGCTTATGTTTGCAAAATCAAGAAAAAAAAAGCTGTTTTCAGCTTGCAAAAACATACGAAATGCTGTTTTCAAGTATTTAAACTGTCATATTCATGTTTCTGTCGTGTATAATAGCTAATGTTGGTGAAAGCAAGATAAAAATGCTGTTTTAAGCATGCAAAAGCATAAAAACACCGTTTTCAAGTATTTAAACTGTCATATTAATGTATATGTCGTGCGTAATGGCTTATGTTTGCAAAATCAAGATAAAATAGCTGTTTTCAGCTTGCAAAAACATACAAAATGCTGTTTTCAAGTATTTAAACTGTAATATTCATGTTTCTGTCGTGTATAATAGCTAATGTTGGTGAAAGCAAGATAAAAATGCTGTTTTAAGCATGCAAAAGCATACAAAACACCGTTTTTAAGTATTTAAACTGTCATATTCATGTATATGTCGTGTGTAATAATTTATGTTTGCAAAATTTAGATAAAATAGCTGTTTTCAGCTTGCAAAAACATATGAAATGCTGTTTTCAAGTATTTAAACTGTCATATTCTTGTTTCTGTCGTGTGTAATAGCTAATGTTGGTGAAAGCAAGATAAAAATGCTGTTTTAAGCATGCAAAAGCATACAAAACACCGTTTTAAGTATTTAAACTGTCATATTCATGTATATGTCGTGTGTAATGGCTTATGTTTGCAAATTTCTGTTGTGTATAATAGCTAATGTTGGTGAAAGCAAGATAAACTGCTGTTTTAAGCATGCAAAAGCATACAAAACACCGTTTTCATGTATTTAAACTGTCATATTCATGTATATGTCGTGTGTAATGGCTTATGTTTGAAAATCAAGATAAAATAGCTGTTTTCAGCTTGCAAATACATACAAAATGCTGTTTTCAAGTATATAAACTGTCATATTCATGTTTCTGTCGTGTATAATAGCTAATGTTGGTGAAAGCAAGATAAACTGCTGTTTTAAGCATGCAAAAGCATACAAAACACCGTTTTCAAGTATTTAAACTGTCATATTAATGTATATGTCGTGTGTAATGGCTTATGTTTGCAAAATCAAGAAAAAAAAGCTGTTTTCAGCTTGCAAAAACATACGAAATGCTGTTTTCAAGTATTTAAACTGTCATATTCATGTTTCTGTCGTGTATAATAGCTAATGTTGGTGAATGCAAGATAAAAATGCTGTTTTAAGCATGCAAAAGCATACAAAACACCGTTTTTAAGTATTTAAACTGTCATATTCATGTATATGTCGTGTGTAATGGCTTATGTTTGAAAATCAAGATAAAATAGCTGTTTTCAGCTTGCAAAAACATACAAAATGCTGTTTTCAAGTATTTAAACTGTCATATTTATGTTTCTGTCGTGTATAATAGCTAATGTTGGTGAAAGCAAGATAAAAATGCTGTTTTAAGCATGCAAAAGCATACAAAACACATTTTTCAAGTATTTAAACCGTCATATTCATGTATATGTCGTGCGTAATGGCTTATGTTTGCAAAATCAAGATAAAATAGCTGTTTTCAGCATGCAAAAACATACAAAATGCTGTTTTCAAATATTCAAACTGTCATATTCATGTTTCTGTCGTGTATAATAGCTAATGTTGGTGAAAGCAAGATAAAAATGCTGTTTTAAGCATGCAAAAGCATACAAAACACCGTTTTCAAGTATTTAAAGTGTCATGTTCATGTTTCTGTCGTGTATAATAGCTAATGTTGGGGAAAGCAAGATAAAAATGCAGTTTTAAGCATGCAAAAGCATACAAAACACCGTTTTCAAGTATTTAAACTGTCATATTAATATATATGTCGTGTGTAATGGCTTATGTTTGCAAAATCAAGAAAAAAAAGCTGTTTTCAGCTTGCAAAAACATACGAAATGCTGTTTTCAAGTATTTAAACTGTCATATTCATGTTTCTGTCGTGTATAATAGCTAATGTTGGTGAAAGCAAGATAAAAATGCTGTTTTAAGCATGAAAAAGCATACAAAACACCGTTTTCAAGTGTTTAAACTGTCATATTAATGTATATGTCGTGCGTAATGGCTTATGTTTGCAAAATCAAGATAAAATAGCTGTTTTCAGCTTGCAAAAACATACAAAATGCTGTTTTCAAGTATTTAAACTGTAATATTCATGTTTCTGTCGTGTATAATAGCTAATGTTGGTGAAAGCAAGATAAAAATGCTGTTTTAAGCATGCAAAAGCATACAAAACACCGTTTTCAAGTATTTAAACTGTCATATTCATGTATATGTCTTGGGTAATGGCTTATGTTTGCAAACTCAAGAAAAAATAGCTGTTTTCAGCTTGCAAAAACATACAAAATGCTGTTTTCAAGTATTTAAACTGTCATATCCATGTTTCTGTCGTGTATAATAGCTAATGTTGGTGATAGCAAGATAAAAATGCTGTTTTAAGCATGCAAGAGCATACAAAACACCGTTTTTAAGTATTTAAACTGCCATATTCATGAATATGTCGTGTGTAATGGCTTATGTTTGAAAAATCAAGATAAAATAGCTGTTTTCAGCTTGCAAAAACATAAAAAATGCTGTTTTCAAGTATTTAAATTGTCATATTCATGTTTATGTCGTGTATAATAGCTAATGTTGGTGAAAGCAAGATAAAAATGCTGTTTTAAGCATGCAAAAGCATACAAAACACCGTTTTTAAGTATTTAAACTGTCATATTCATGTATATGTCGTGTGTAATAACTTATGTTTGCAAAATTTAGATAAAATAGGCGTTTTCAGCTTGCAAAAACATATAAAATGCTGTTTTCAAGTATTTAAACTGTCATATTCTTGTTTCTGTCATGTGTAATAGCTAATGTTAGTGAAAGCAAGATAAAATTGCTGTTTTAAGCATGCAAAAGCATACAAAACACCGTTTTCAAGTATTTAAACTTTCATATTTATGTATATGTCGTGTGTAATGGCTTATGTTTGCAAAATCAAGATAAAATAGCTGTTTTCTGCTTGCAAAAACATACAAAATGCTGTTTTAAAGTATTTAAACTGTCATATTCATATTTCTGTCGTGTATAATAGCTAATGTTGGTGAAAGCAATATAAAAATGCTGGTTTAAGCATGCAAAAGCATACAAAACACTGTTTTCAAGTATTTAAACTGACATATTCATGTATGTGTCGTGTGTAATGGGTTATGTTTGCAAAATCAAGATAAAATAGCTGTTTTCAGCTTGCAAAAACATACAAAATGCTGTTTTCAAGTATTTAAACTGTCATATTCATGTTTCTGTCGTGTATAATAGCTAATGTTGGTGAAAGCAAGATAAAAATGCTGTTTTAAGCATGCAAAAGCATACAAAACACCGTTTTCAAATATTTAAACTGTCATATTCATGTATATGTCGTGTGTAATGGCTTATGTTTGCAAAATTAAGATAAAATAGCTGCTTTCAGCTTGCAAAAACATACAAAATGCTGTTTTCAAGTATTTAAACTGTCATATTCATGTTTCTGTCGTGTATAATAGCTAATGTTGGTGAAAGCAAGATAAAAATGCTGGTTTAAGCATGCAAAAGCATACAAAACACCGTTTTCAAGTATTTAAAGTGTCAAATTCATGTTTCTGTCGTGTTTAATAGCTAATGTTGGTGAAAGCAATATAAAAATGCTGTTTTAAGCATGCAAAAGCATACAAAACACCGTTTTAAGTATTTAAACTGTCATATTCATGTATATGTCGTGTGTAATGGCTTATGTTTGCAAATTTCTGTTGTGTATAATAGCTAATGTTGGTGAAAGCAAGATAAACTGCTGTTTTAAGCATGCAAAAGCATACAGAACACCGTTTTCATGTATTTAAACTGTCATATTCATGTATATGTCGTGTGTAATGGCTTATGTTTTAAAATCAAGATAAAATAGCTGTTTTCAGCTTGCAAATACATACAAAATGCTGTTTTCAAGTATATAAACTGTCATATTCATGTTTCTGTCGTGTATAATAGCTAATGTTGGTGAAAGCAAGATAAAAATGCTGTTTTAAGCATGCAAAAGTATACAAAACACCGTTTACAAGTATTTAAACTGTCATATTCATGTTTCTGTCGTGTATAATAGATAATGTTGGTGAAAGAAAGATAAAAATGCTGGTTTAAGCATGCAAAAGCATACAAAACACCGTTTTAAAGTATTTAAACTGCCATATTAATGTATATGTCGTGTGTAATGGCTTATGTTTGCAAAATCAAGAAAAAAAAGCTGTTTTCAGCTTGCAAAAACATATGAAATGCTGTTTTCAAGTATTTAAACTGTCATATTCATGTTTCTGTCGTGTATAATAGCTAATGTTGGTGAAAGCAAGATAAAAATGCTGTTTTAAGCATGCAAAAGCATACAAAACACCTTTTTTAAGTATTTAAACTGTCATATTCATGTATATGTCGTGTGTAATGGCTTATGTTTGAAAATCAAGATAAAATAGCTGTTTTCAGCATGCAAAAACATACAAAATGCTGTTTTCAAGTATTTAAACTGTAATATTCATGTTTCTGTCGTGTATAATAGCTAATGTTGGTGAAAGCAAGATAAAAATGCTGTTTTAAGCATGCAAAAGCATACAAAACACCGTTTTCAAGTATTTAAACTGTCATATTCATGTATATGTCTTGTGTAATGGCTTATGTTTGCAAAATCAAGAAAAATTAGCTGTTTTCAGCTTGCAAAAACATACGAAATGCTGTTTTCAAATATTCAAACTGTCATATTCATGTTTCTGTCGTGTATAATAGCTAATGTTGGTGAAAGCAAGATAAAAATGCTGTTTTAAGCATGCAAAAGCACACAAAACACCGTTTTCAAGTATTTAAACTGTCATATTCAGGTTTCTGTCGTGTATAATATCTAATGTTGGTGAAAGCAAGATAAAAATGCAGTTTTAAGCATGCAAAAGCATACAAAACACCGTTTTCATGTATTTAAACTGTCATATTAATGTATATGTCGTATGTAATGGCTTATGTTTGCATAATCAAGATAAAATAGCTGTTTTCAGCTTGCAAAAACATACAAAATGCTGTTTTCAAGTACTTAAACTGGCATATACATGTTTCTGTCGTGTATAATAGCAATTGTTGGTGAAAGGAAGATTAAGATGCTGTTTTAAGCATGCAAAAGCATACAAAACACAGTTTTCAAGTATTTAAACTGTCATATTCATGTATATGTCGTGTGTAATGGCTTATGTTTGCAAATTTCTTTCGTGTATAATAGCTATTGTTGGTGAAAGCAAGATAAAACTGCTGTTTTAAGCATGCAAAAGCATACAAAACACCGTTTTCAAGTATTTAAACTGTCATATTCATGTATATGTCGTGTGTAATGGCTTATGTTTGCAAAATCAAAATAAAATTGCTGTTTTCGGCTTGCAAAAACATACAAAATGCTGTTTTCAAGTATATAAACTGTCATATTCATGTTTCTGTCGTGTATAATAGCTAATGTTGGTGAAAGCAAGATAAAAATGCTGTTTTAAGCATGCAAAAGGTTACAAAACACAGTTTTTAAGTATTTAAACTGTCATATTCATGTATATGTCGTATGTAATGGCTTATATTTGCAAAATCAAGATAAAATAGCTGTTTTCAGCTTGCAAAAACATACAAATTGCTGTTTTCAAGTATTTAAACTGTCATATTCATGTATATGTCGTGCGTAATGGCTTATGTTTGCAAAATCAAGATAAAATAGCTGTTTTCAGCATGCAAAAACAAAAAAATGCTGTTTTCAAGTATTTAAACTGTCATATTCATGTTTCTGTCGTGTATAATAGCTAATGTTGGTGAAAGCTAGATAAAAATGCTGTTTTAAGCATGCAAAAGCATACAAAACATCGTTTTCAAGTACTTAAACTATCATATTCATGTATATGTCGTATGTAATGGATTATGTTTGCAAAATCAAGATAAAATAGCTGTTTTCAGCTTGCAAAAACATACAAAATGCTGTTTTCAAGTATTTAAACTGTCATATTCATGTTTCTGTCGTGTATAATAGCTAATGTTGGTGAAAGCAAGATAAAAAGGCTGTTTTAAGCATGCAAAAGCATACAAAACAACGTTTTCAAGTACTTAAACTGTCATATTCATGTATATGTCGTGTGTAATGGCTTATGTTTGAAAAATTAAGATAAAATAGCTGTTTTCAGCTTGCAAAAACATACAAAATGCTGTTTTCAAGTATTTAAACTGTCATATTCATGTTTCTGTCGTGTATAATAGCTAATGTTGGTGAAAGCAAAATAAAAATGCTGTTTTAAGCATGCAAAAGCATACAAAACACCGTTTTTAAGTACTTAAACTGTCATATTCATGTATATGTCGTGTGTAATGGCTTATGTTGCAAAATCAAGATAAAATTGCTGTTTTCAGCTTGCAAAAACATACAAAATGCTGTTTTCAAGTATTTAAACTGTCATATTCTTGTTTCTGTCGTGTATAATAGCTAATGTTGGTGAAAGCAAAATAAAAATGCTGTTTTAAGCATGCAAAAGCATACAAAACACCGTTTTCAAGTACTTAAACTGTCATATTCATGTATATGTCGTGTGTAATGGCTTATGTTTGCAAATTCAAGATAAAATAGCTGTTTTCAGCTTGCAAAAAGATACAAAATGCTGTTTTTAAGTATTTAAACTGTCATATTCATGTTTCTGTCGTGTATAATAACTAATGTTGGTGAAAGCAAGATAAAAATGCTGTTTTAAGCATGCAAAAGCATACAAAACACCGTTTTCAAGTATTTAAACTTTCATATTTATGTATATGTCGTGTGTAATGGCTTATGTTTGCAAAATTAAGATAAAATAGCTGCTTTCAGCTTGCAAAAACATACAAAATGCTGTTTTCAAGTATTTAAACTGTCATATTCATGTTTCTGTCGTGTATAATAGCTAATGTTGGTGAAAGCAAGATAAAAATGCTGGTTTAAGCATGCAAAAGCATACAAAACACCGTTTTCAAGTATTTAAAGTGTCAAATTCATGTTTCTGTCGTGTTTAATAGCTAATGTTGGTGAAAGCAATATAAAAATGCTGTTTTAAGCATGCAAAAGCATACAAAACACCGTTTTAAGTATTTAAACTGTCATATTCATGTATATGTCGTGTGTAATGGCTTATGTTTGCAAATTTCTGTTGTGTTTAATAGCTAATGTTGGTGAAAGTAAGATAAACTGCTGTTTTAAGCATGCAAAAGCATACAGAACACCGTTTTCATGTATTTAAACTGTCATATTCATGTATATGTCGTGTGTAATGGCTTATGTTTTAAAATCAAGATAAAATAGCTGTTTTCAGCTTGCAAATACATACAAAATGCTGTTTTCAAGTATATAAACTGTCATATTCATGTTTCTGTCGTGTATAATAGCTAATGTTGGTGAAAGCAAGATAAAAATGCTGTTTTAAGCATGCAAAAGCATACAAAACACATTTTTCAAGTATTTAAACCGTCATATTCATGTATATGTCGTGCGTAATGGCTTATGTTTGCAAAATCAAGATAAAATAGCTGTTTTCAGCATGCAAAAACATACAAAATGCTGTTTTCAAATATTCAAACTGTCATATTCATGTTTCTGTCGTGTATAATAGCTAATGTTGGTGAAAGCAAGATAAAAATGCTGTTTTAAGCATGCAAAAGCATACAAAACACCGTTTTTCAAGTATTTAAAGTGTCATGTTCATGTTTCTGTCGTGTATAATAGCTAATGTTGGGGAAAGCAAGATAAAAATGCAGTTTTAAGCATGCAAAAGCATACAAAACACCGTTTTCAAGTATTTAAACTGTCATATTAATATATATGTCGTGTGTAATGGCTTATGTTTGCAAAATCAAGAAAAAAAAGCTGTTTTCAGCTTGCAAAAACATACGAAATGCTGTTTTCAAGTATTTAAACTGTCATATTCATGTTTCTGTCGTGTATAATAGCTAATGTTGGTGAAAGCAAGATAAAAATGCTGTTTTAAGCATGAAAAAGCATACAAAACACCGTTTTCAAGTGTTTAAACTGTCATATTAATGTATATGTCGTGCGTAATGGCTTATGTTTGCAAAATCAAGATAAAATAGCTGTTTTCAGCTTGCAAAAAACATACAAAATGCTGTTTTCAAGTATTTAAACTGTAATATTCATGTTTCTGTCGTGTATAATAGCTAATGTTGGTGAAAGCAAGATAAAAATGCTGTTTTAAGCATGCAAAAGCATACAAAACACCGTTTTCAAGTATTTAAACTGTCATATTCATGTATATGTCTTGGGTAATGGCTTATGTTTGCAAACTCAAGAAAAAATAGCTGTTTTCAGCTTGCAAAAACATACAAAATGCTGTTTTCAAGTATTTAAACTGTCATATCCATGTTTCTGTCGTGTATAATAGCTAATGTTGGTGATAGCAAGATAAAAATGCTGTTTTAAGCATGCAAGAGCATACAAAACACCGTTTTTAAGTATTTAAACTGCCATATTCATGAATATGTCGTGTGTAATGGCTTATGTTTGAAAAATCAAGATAAAATAGCTGTTTTCAGCTTGCAAAAACATAAAAAATGCTGTTTTCAAGTATTTAAATTGTCATATTCATGTTTATGTCGTGTATAATAGCTAATGTTGGTGAAAGCAAGATAAAAATGCTGTTTTAAGCATGCAAAAGCATACAAAACACCGTTTTTAAGTATTTAAACTGTCATATTCATGTATATGTCGTGTGTAATAACTTATGTTTGCAAAATTTAGATAAAATAGGCGTTTTCAGCTTGCAAAAACATATAAAATGCTGTTTTCAAGTATTTAAACTGTCATATTCTTGTTTCTGTCATGTGTAATAGCTAATGTTAGTGAAAGCAAGATAAAATTGCTGTTTTAAGCATGCAAAAGCATACAAAACACCGTTTTCAAGTATTTAAACTTTCATATTTATGTATATGTCGTGTGTAATGGCTTATGTTTGCAAAATCAAGATAAAATAGCTGTTTTCTGCTTGCAAAAACATACAAAATGCTGTTTTAAAGTATTTAAACTGTCATATTCATATTTCTGTCGTGTATAATAGCTAATGTTGGTGAAAGCAATATAAAAATGCTGGTTTAAGCATGCAAAAGCATACAAAACACTGTTTTCAAGTATTTAAACTGACATATTCATGTATGTGTCGTGTGTAATGGGTTATGTTTGCAAAATCAAGATAAAATAGCTGTTTTCAGCTTGCAAAAACATACAAAATGCTGTTTTCAAGTATTTAAACTGTCATATTCATGTTTCTGTCGTGTATAATAGCTAATGTTGGTGAAAGCAAGATAAAAATGCTGTTTTAAGCATGCAAAAGCATACAAAACACCGTTTTCAAATATTTAAACTGTCATATTCATGTATATGTCGTGTGTAATGGCTTATGTTTGCAAAATTAAGATAAAATAGCTGCTTTCAGCTTGCAAAAACATACAAAATGCTGTTTTCAAGTATTTAAACTGTCATATTCATGTTTCTGTCGTGTATAATAGCTAATGTTGGTGAAAGCAAGATAAAAATGCTGGTTTAAGCATGCAAAAGCATACAAAACACCGTTTTCAAGTATTTAAAGTGTCAAATTCATGTTTCTGTCGTGTTTAATAGCTAATGTTGGTGAAAGCAATATAAAAATGCTGTTTTAAGCATGCAAAAGCATACAAAACACCGTTTTAAGTATTTAAACTGTCATATTCATGTATATGTCGTGTGTAATGGCTTATGTTTGCAATTTCTGTTGTGTATAATAGCTAATGTTGGTGAAAGCAAGATAAACTGCTGTTTTAAGCATGCAAAAGCATACAGAACACCGTTTTCATGTATTTAAACTGTCATATTCATGTATATGTCGTGTGTAATGGCTTATGTTTTAAAATCAAGATAAAATAGCTGTTTTCAGCTTGCAAATACATACAAAATGCTGTTTTCAAGTATATAAACTGTCATATTCATGTTTCTGTCGTGTATAATAGCTAATGTTGGTGAAAGCAAGATAAAAATGCTGTTTTAAGCATGCAAAAGTATACAAAACACCGTTTACAAGTATTTAAACTGTCATATTCATGTTTCTGTCGTGTATAATAGATAATGTTGGTGAAAGAAAGATAAAAAATGCTGGTTTAAGCATGCAAAAGCATACAAAACACCGTTTTAAAGTATTTAAACTGCCATATTAATGTATATGTCGTGTGTAATGGCTTATGTTTGCAAAATCAAGAAAAAAAAAGCTGTTTTCAGCTTGCAAAAACATATGAAATGCTGTTTCAAGTATTTAAACTGTCATATTCATGTTTCTGTCGTGTATAATAGCTAATGTTGGTGAAAGCAAGATAAAAATGCTGTTTTAAGCATGCAAAAGCATACAAAACACCTTTTTTAAGTATTTAAACTGTCATATTCATGTATATGTCGTGTGTAATGGCTTATGTTTGAAAATCAAGATAAAATAGCTGTTTTCAGCATGCAAAAACATACAAAATGCTGTTTTCAAGTATTTAAACTGTAATATTCATGTTTCTGTCGTGTATAATAGCTAATGTTGGTGAAAGCAAGATAAAAATGCTGTTTTAAGCATGGCAAAAGCATACAAAACACCGTTTTCAAGTATTTAAACTGTCATATTCATGTATATGTCTTGTGTAATGGCTTATGTTTGCAAAATCAAGAAAAATTAGCTGTTTTCAGCTTGCAAAAACATACGAAATGCTGTTTTCAAATATTCAAACTGTCATATTCATGTTTCTGTCGTGTATAATAGCTAATGTTGGTGAAAGCAAGATAAAAATGCTGTTTTAAGCATGCAAAAGCACACAAAACACCGTTTTCAAGTATTTAAACTGTCATATTCAGGTTTCTGTCGTGTATAATATCTAATGTTGGTGAAAGCAAGATAAAAATGCAGTTTTAAGCATGCAAAAGCATACAAAACACCGTTTTCATGTATTTAAACTGTCATATTAATGTATATGTCGTATGTAATGGCTTATGTTTGCATAATCAAGATAAAATAGCTGTTTTCAGCTTGCAAAAACATACAAAATGCTGTTTTCAAGTACTTAAACTGGCATATACATGTTTCTGTCGTGTATAATAGCAATTGTTGGTGAAAGGAAGATTAAGATGCTGTTTTAAGCATGCAAAAGCATACAAAACACAGTTTTCAAGTATTTAAACTGTCATATTCATGTATATGTCGTGTGTAATGGCTTATGTTTGCAAATTTCTTTCGTGTATAATAGCTATTGTTGGTGAAAGCAAGATAAAACTGCTGTTTTAAGCATGCAAAAGCATACAAAACACCGTTTTCAAGTATTTAAACTGTCATATTCATGTATATGTCGTGTGTAATGGCTTATGTTTGCAAAATCAAAATAAAATTGCTGTTTTCGGCTTGCAAAAACATACAAAATGCTGTTTTCAAGTATATAAACTGTCATATTCATGTTTCTGTCGTGTATAATAGCTAATGTTGGTGAAAGCAAGATAAAAATGCTGTTTTAAGCATGCAAAAGGTTACAAAACACAGTTTTTAAGTATTTAAACTGTCATATTCATGTATATGTCGTATGTAATGGCTTATATTTGCAAAATCAAGATAAAATAGCTGTTTTCAGCTTGCAAAAACATACAAATTGCTGTTTTCAAGTATTTAAACTGTCATATTCATGTATATGTCGTGCGTAATGGCTTATGTTTGCAAAATCAAGATAAAATAGCTGTTTTCAGCATGCAAAAACAAAAAAATGCTGTTTTCAAGTATTTAAACTGTCATATTCATGTTTCTGTCGTGTATAATAGCTAATGTTGGTGAAAGCTAGATAAAAATGCTGTTTTAAGCATGCAAAAGCATACAAAACATCGTTTTCAAGTACTTAAACTATCATATTCATGTATATGTCGTATGTAATGGATTATGTTTGCAAAATCAAGATAAAATAGCTGTTTTCAGCTTGCAAAAACATACAAAATGCTGTTTTCAAGTATTTAAACTGTCATATTCATGTTTCTGTCGTGTATAATAGCTAATGTTGGTGAAAGCAAGATAAAAAGGCTGTTTTAAGCATGCAAAAGCATACAAAACAACGTTTTCAAGTACTTAAACTGTCATATTCATGTATATGTCGTGTGTAATGGCTTATGTTTGAAAAATTAAGATAAAATAGCTGTTTTCAGCTTGCAAAAACATACAAAATGCTGTTTTCAAGTATTTAAACTGTCATATTCATGTTTCTGTCGTGTATAATAGCTAATGTTGGTGAAAGCAAAATAAAAATGCTGTTTTAAGCATGCAAAAGCATACAAAACACCGTTTTTAAGTACTTAAACTGTCATATTCATGTATATGTCGTGTGTAATGGCTTATGTTGCAAAATCAAGATAAAATTGCTGTTTTCAGCTTGCAAAAACATACAAAATGCTGTTTTCAAGTATTTAAACTGTCATATTCTTGTTTCTGTCGTGTATAATAGCTAATGTTGGTGAAAGCAAAATAAAAATGCTGTTTTAAGCATGCAAAAGCATACAAAACACCGTTTTCAAGTACTTAAACTGTCATATTCATGTATATGTCGTGTGTAATGGCTTATGTTTGCAAATTCAAGATAAAATAGCTGTTTTCAGCTTGCAAAAAGATACAAAATGCTGTTTTTAAGTATTTAAACTGTCATATTCATGTTTCTGTCGTGTATAATAACTAATGTTGGTGAAAGCAAGATAAAAATGCTGTTTTAAGCATGCAAAAGCATACAAAACACCGTTTTCAAGTATTTAAACTTTCATATTTATGTATATGTCGTGTGTAATGGCTTATGTTTGCAAAATTAAGATAAAATAGCTGCTTTCAGCTTGCAAAAACATACAAAATGCTGTTTTCAAGTATTTAAACTGTCATATTCATGTTTCTGTCGTGTATAATAGCTAATGTTGGTGAAAGCAAGATAAAAATGCTGGTTTAAGCATGCAAAAGCATACAAAACACCGTTTTCAAGTATTTAAAGTGTCAAATTCATGTTTCTGTCGTGTTTAATAGCTAATGTTGGTGAAAGCAATATAAAAATGCTGTTTTAAGCATGCAAAAGCATACAAAACACCGTTTTAAGTATTTAAACTGTCATATTCATGTATATGTCGTGTGTAATGGCTTATGTTTGCAAATTTCTGTTGTGTTTAATAGCTAATGTTGGTGAAAGTAAGATAAACTGCTGTTTTAAGCATGCAAAAGCATACAGAACACCGTTTTCATGTATTTAAACTGTCATATTCATGTATATGTCGTGTGTAATGGCTTATGTTTTAAAATCAAGATAAAATAGCTGTTTTCAGCTTGCAAATACATACAAAATGCTGTTTTCAAGTATATAAACTGTCATATTCATGTTTCTGTCGTGTATAATAGCTAATGTTGGTGAAAGCAAGATAAAAATGCTGTTTTAAGCATGCAAAAGTATACAAAACACCGTTTACAAGTATTTAAACTGTCATATTCATGTTTCTGTCGTGTATAATAGATAATGTTGGTGAAAGAAAGATAAAAATGCTGGTTTAAGCATGCAAAAGCATACAAAACACCGTTTTAAAGTATTTAAACTGCCATATTAATGTATATGTCGTGTGTAATGGCTTATGTTTGCAAAATCAAGAAAAAAAAGCTTGCAAAAACATATGAAATGCTGTTTTCAAGTATTTAAACTGTCATATTCATGTTTCTGTCGTGTATAATAGCTAATGTTGGTGAAAGCAAGATAAAAATGCTGTTTTAAGCATGCAAAAGCATACAAAACACCGTTTTCAAGTATTTAAACTGTCATATTCATGTATATGTCTTGTGTAATGGCTTATGTTTGCAAAATCAAGAAAAAATAGCTGTTTTCAGCTTGCAAAAACATACGAAATGCTGTTTTCAAATATTCAAACTGTCATATTCATGTTTCTGTCGTGTATAATAGCTAATGTTGGTGAAAGCAAGATAAAAATGCTGTTTTAAGCATGCAAAAGCATACAAAACACCGTTTTCAAGTATTTAAACTGTCATATTCATGTTTCTGTCGTGTATAATATCTAATGTTGGTGAAAGCAAGATAAAAATGCAGTTTTAAGCATGCAAAAGCATACAAAACACCGTTTTCATGTATTTAAACTGTCATATTAATGTATATGTCGTATGTAATGGCTTATGTTTGCATAATCAAGATAAAATAGCTGTTTTCAGCTTGCAAAAACATACAAAATGCTGTTTTCAAGTACTTAAACTGGCATATACATGTTTCTGTCGTGTATAATAGCAATTGTTGGTGAAAGGAAGATTAAGATGCTGTTTTAAGCATGCAAAAGCATACAAAACACAGTTTCAAGTATTTAAACTGTCATATTCATGTATATGTCGTGTGTAATGGCTTATGTTTGCAAATTTCTTTCGTGTATAATAGCTATTGTTGGTGAAAGCAAGATAAAACTGCTGTTTTAAGCATGCAAAAGCATACAAAACACCGTTTTCAAGTATTTAAACTGTCATATTCATGTATATGTCGTGTGTAATGGCTTATGTTTGCAAAATCAAAATAAAATTGCTGTTTTCGGCTTGCAAAAACATACAAAATGCTGTTTTCAAGTATATAAACTGTCATATTCATGTTTCTGTCGTGTATAATAGCTAATGTTGGTGAAAGCAAGATAAAAATGCTGTTTTTAAGCATGCAAAAGGTTACAAAACACAGTTTTCAAGTATTTAAACTGTCATATTCATGTATATTTCGTATGTAATGGCTTATATTTGCAAAATCAAGATAAAATAGCTGTTTTCAGCTTGCAAAAACATACAAATTGCTGTTTTCAAGTATTTAAACTGTCATATTCATGTATATGTCGTGCGTAATGGCTTATGTTTGCAAAATCAAGATAAAATAGCTGTTTTCAGCATGCAAAAACAAAAAAATGCTGTTTTCAAGTATTTAAACTGTCATATTCATGTTTCTGTCGTGTATAATAGCTAATGTTGGTGAAAGCTAGATAAAAATGCTGTTTTAAGCATGCAAAAGCATACAAAACATCGTTTTCAAGTACTTAAACTATCATATTCATGTATATGTCGTATGTAATGGCTTATGTTTGCAAAATCAAGATAAAATAGCTGTTTTCAGCTTGCAAAAACATACAAAATGCTGTTTTCAAGTATTTAAACTGTCATATTCATGTTTCTGTCGTGTATAATAGCTAATGTTGGTGAAAGCAAGATAAAAAGGCTGTTTTAAGCATGCAAAAGCATACAAAACAACGTTTTCAAGTACTTAAACTGTCATATTCATGTATATGTCGTGTGTAATGGCTTATGTTTGAAAAATTAAGATAAAATAGCTGTTTTCAGCTTGCAAAAACATACAAAATGCTGTTTTCAAGTATTTAAACTGTCATATTCATGTTTCTGTCGTGTATAATAGCTAATGTTGGTGAAAGCAAAATAAAAATGCTGTTTTAAGCATGCAAAAGCATACAAAACACCGTTTTTAAGTACTTAAACTGTCATATTCATGTATATGTCGTGTGTAATGGCTTATGTTGCAAAATCAAGATAAAATTGCTGTTTTCAGCTTGCAAAAACATACAAAATGCTGTTTTCAAGTATTTAAACTGTCATATTCTTGTTTCTGTCGTGTATAATAGCTAATGTTGGTGAAAGCAAAATAAAAATGCTGTTTTAAGCATGCAAAAGCATACAAAACACCGTTTTCAAGTACTTAAACTGTCATATTCATGTATATGTCGTGTGTAATGGCTTATGTTTGCAAATTCAAGATAAAATAGCTGTTTTCAGCTTGCAAAAAGATACAAAATGCTGTTTTTAAGTATTTAAACTGTCATATTCATGTTTCTGTCGTGTATAATAACTAATGTTGGTGAAAGCAAGATAAAAATGCTGTTTTAAGCATGCAAAAGCATACAAAACACCGTTTTCAAGTATTTGAACTGTCATATTCATGTATATGTCGTGTGTAATGGCTTATGTTTGCAAAATCAAGATAAAATAGCTGTTTTCAGCTTGCAAAAACCTACAAAATGCTGTTTTCAAGTATTTAAACTGTCATATTCATGTTTCTGTCGTGTATAATAGCTAATGTTGGTGAAAGCAAGATAAAAATGATGTTTTTAGCATGCAAAAGCATACAAAGCACCGTTTTCAAGTATTTGAACTGTCATATTCATGTATATGTCGTGTGTAATGGCTTATGTTTGCAAAACCAAGATAAATTAGCTGTTTTCAGCTTGCAAAAACATACAAAATGCTGTTTTTAAGTATTTAAACTGTCATATTCATGTATATGTCGTGTGTAATGGCTTATGTTTGCAAAATCAAGATAAAATAGCTGTTTTCAGCTTGCAAAAACATACAAAATGCGGTTTTCAATTATTAAAACTGTCATATTCATGTTTCTGTCGTGTATAATAGCTAATGTTGGTGAAAGCTAGATAAAAATGCTGTTTTAAGCATGCAAAAGCATACAAAACATCGTTTTCAAGTACTTAAACTATCATATTCATGTATATGTCGTGTGTAATGGCTTATGTTTGCAAAATCAAGATAAAATAGCTGTTTTCAGCTTGCAAAAACATACAAAATGCTGTTTTCAAGTATTTAAACTGTCATATTCATGTTTCTGTCGTGTATAATAGCTAATGTTGGTGAAAGCAAGATAAAAAGGCTGTTTTAAGCATGCAAAAGCATACAAAACACCGTTTTCAAGTACTTAAACTGTCATATTCATGTATATGTCGTGTGTAATGGCTTATGTTTGAAAAATTAAGATAAAATAGCTGTTTTCAGCTTGCAAAAACATACAAAATGCTGTTTTCAAGTATTTCAACTGTCATATTCATGTTTCTGTCGTGTTTTCATGTAATTAAACTGTCATATTCATGTATATGTCGTGTGTAATGGCTTATGTTTGCAAAATAAAGATAAAATAGCTATTTTCAACTTGCAAAAACATACAAAATGCTGTATTCAAATATTTAAACTGTCATATTCATGTTTCTGTCGTGTATAATAGCTTATGTTGGTGAAAGCAAGATAAAAATGCTGTTTTAAGAATGCAAAAGCATACAAATCACCGTTTTCAAGTATTTAAACTGTCATATTCATGTATATGTCGTATGTAATGGCTTATGTTTGCAAAGTCAAGATAAAATAGCTGTTTTCAGCTTGCAAAAACATACAAAATGCTGTTTTCAAGTATTTAAACTGTCATATTCATGTTTTTGTCGTGTATAATAGCTAATGTTGGTGAAAGCAAGATAAAAATGCTGTTTTAAGCATGCAAAAGCATACAAAATACCGTTTTCAAGTATTTAAACTGTCATATTTATGTATATGTCGTGTGTAATGGCTTATGTTTGCAAAATCAAGATAAAATAGCTGTTTTCAGCTTGCAAAAACTTAGAAAATGCTGTTTTTAAGTATTTAAACTGTCATATTCATGTATATGTCGTGTGTAATGGCTTATGTTTGCAAAATGAAGATAAAATAGCTGTTTTCAGCTTGCAAAAACATACAAAATGCTGTTTTCAAGTATTTAAACTGTCATATTCAAGTATATGTCGTGTGTAATAATAATAATAATAATAATAATAATAATAATAATAATATGATTTATTGCCCAACAGCAGAACCATTTACAGGACAATATAAATTGAACATAAATTACAAATAAATTACAAAGGTACATTGAAAATTACAAATAAAAAAAAAAAAATTTACAAAAAAAAAAATCTACAAAAAAATGTCTTCATACAGTATATTGGCAATTCGACACATGACCGTTATGGGAGAACGATGTAGCACATCGGACCGTGCGGGAGGAAGCTGAAAGGTCCTTGGAAACCTGGACGCCTGACGTGGAACATGGAATTGGACACACGACAATAGGAATGGTGCATCAATTTCTCCATGTAGTAGGAGCCACAGGAACTTCGCACAACGCAGGTCTCTTCGGGCAGTCAGTGCGGGCATTTCATGGCGTTGAAGGAGGGACAGCTGATCAGTACCTCGAACCGGGTAGATCCTATCTAATTTGTAAGACATATATTTCAAAAATTTACGGTGAATACGATCAAGTGCCAACTGCTGATACTTATAGTAAGGGTACCAAATCAGACAAGCGTATTCTAATTTACTAAGAACATAAGCAAAGTATAGCGATTTAATTGCATTAACATCTTGGAAAAAATGACTGATCCTAATAATGAAGCTCAACATTCTATTTGCATCACGTACAACATTATTTAAATGATCAGAAAAGAGAAAAGTTGAACAGAAAGTAACGCCTAAGTCCTTAACAGATGTTACATTAGAAAGTATTGAACCACGAATTTGATAAGGATAACGAATACAATTAATTTTGCGTGTATAGGAAATTATGCAACATTTCTCTACATTTAAACTAAGTTTATTATTTTGACACCAAATAATTAACGTTTTAATGTCATCTTGCAGCAATTTTGAATCATTAAGAGAGTTAACCGATGTAAATAATTTCAAATCATCAGCATAAGCTAATGAATGACAATTAAATAAAGAAAGAAGTTCATTGATATATAGAACAAATAACAGTGGGCCTAGATTGGAGCCTTGGGGGACTCCAGAAGTAGCTATAAAGTTCATTGAAGAATAACCATTGTAGTATACGTAACAAATTCTGTTATTCAAATAGGAATATAACAACTGGATTAAAGCTGAAGATGCTCCATAGGTACTTATTTTGGATAGTAAAATACCATGGTCGATAGAGTCGAAAGCACGAGAGAAATCGGTATAGATAACATCTACTTGTCCACGTTTATCGAGAGTTTCAGCAATATATTGAGAGAGACATGCCAAGTTGGTAATGGTTGATCGGCCTCTCATGAAACCATGCTGGTTGGTTGAAATGTACAAGCTAGTGTGTCTATAAATTGTTTTATATATTGATATTTCGAGGATTTTCGCGAAATTGTTTAGGATTGATATTGGTCTATAGTTGCTAATATGAAATTTGTCACCTTTTTTAAAAACCGGTGTAATTCTTGTTTTCTTCCATCGTTCAGGAAAGGTACTGGAACTAATTGACAAATTTATGATGAAAGCAAGTGGTTTTGAGAGGACGAAACGGGCATCTTTGATTAAAAAACTAGGAATCATATCTTCTCCAGCTGTAGACTTGATTTTAAAAGTTGACATAATTGATGTTATTTCATCCTCTGAGACTAAATTCAATGTAAAAGAAGGGAAGTAAGAGATTTCTTCATTATTATTGTTAAAGATAGAGCTAGTTGCAAAAAATTGACCAAAAGAAGAAGCAAAAGTATCGACTATTTTCTGAGGGCTATCAAATTCTTCAAGATCATTATGGAGTTTACTCGGGATCCTAGTAGTTCCTAGTTTTTGGTGAGCATATTTCCAGAAATCGGATGGATTAGATTTAATATTGTTTTCTACTGAAACAATATAGGCTTTGTAGGCCTCATTAATTTGACATTTAATTAGCTTACGAAGTCTTTTGAATTCTTCAAGATAATGCTGCTGATTAAATTTAATGAATTTTTTCCTAAAATAAGCTTTAGTTTTGATATTAAACTTAATTTCTTTAGTAAACCAGGAAGGAAATCGAGATTCAGCGTAAGCAGTCTGTGGAACTGATTTATCAAAAGTTGAATATAGAGTTTTATAAAACGCATCGAATGCGACGTTCACTTCTTGAATGTCATATAAGAAAGACCAGTCTATATTACACATGTTTTCATAAAGCTGGTTTCAGGAACTAAAGGAAAATCGGATCGCTCAACCGAGATGGATTCTAAAAAGTTAGTTAAAACAAGGTCTAGTTTGTTTGAGTAAAAATTGAGTACATTATTGAGTTGCGTGAGATTTACAGAACTAATAAAGTTTCTAAACGTGGAAGATTTTGAGCAATTAACCGAATCGTTATATAAATCAGGTAAGTTAAAATCGCCAAAAATAAGTACACGTTTATCAATAAACATCAATTCCAGTGCCTCAAGAAATGTATTGAAGTTATCAATATCTATATCAGGTGGAATGTAGACGGCACAGATGATAAAGAACAAGGCACTAAAGTGGCATTTACATGCAACAATATCAATAATTGGAGTCAAATTTTTAATTTTTGACATATCAATGATAGTATAATTAATATCATTCAAAAAGGCGATCAAAACTCCACCGCCTTTAGAACGGTTTGACAAAGAAAAGTTTCTATCAGATCGAACGACATTATAATGTGAAGGAAATAACTCAGAATTATGCATTGAATCATTTAGCCATGTTTCGGTGATAACAATTATATTGAAGGACGAAGACATACAGTTTGTGTAGAATAAATGAGACTTAGAATTTAAACCCCTAGTATTTTGATATATACATTCTAAAGACAAAGACACAGAGCTGTTGGGCAATTTCAGTTTTCCGGGTTAGTGGAAACTACACGAGGAACATTATTTACATATTTAATGGTTAAGTTTGTTTCGCCTTTTTCCAACCTCATATTTAAGTCAGCTTTTACATATTTGTAGAAAGCAATCTGCTTAGGAGTACGATCTCTAGAGATTGATAAACTAGGCCATTTTCCGCAATTTTTAAATTTTTTAATGTTCCGAAATATCTTGTTAATATTATCAGGGGACGACAACTCAATTTTTAAAGGCCGAGAGCGGGAGGATGTTGGATCATAACGTCCAAGCCTGTAAGACTTAGTAATTGAACATTCTGCCCCTAATTCAGACATGATGTCTTTTGCTAATGTGTTATCAATAGCATTTTGCTCTTGTTTCGTGGATACAACTTCATTAGCGCCAAAAATTATAAAGTTACGCGAGCGCTTTTCTCTTTCTGAAATTTCACTTATAATTTCTTCAGTTGCAATTAGTGATGAAAAATCAGTAGTTGAAGTTTTAGAATTTTTAAGTTCTAAAATATCTTGCTGCAGTGAAAGTATTAAAGCCTTAAGACTGCTGATATCATCACCAAATTGAGAACAGTTAATACAGTCCCATTTCAATCCTCCAATGCCCGACTTAATTTTTCGAGCATCAGCTATAGTAATATTATCTACACATGAAATGCTGTAGCACTTTTTACAAATAGAACAAGTTATAGATCTGTGTTCTTCAATATTTTTATTGCAGCAGTTGCATGTGTCCATTGCAGAAGTAAATGAAAAAAAAAAAAAATGAAGAAATTCTTAGACCAAAGAAGAAAAAAAAAATACAAGAAAAACAAAAAAAAAAACACCCTGTATATATACTTTTGTCTAACACCCAGTATGTATGTCTTTAATAGGCATATGACTGAGTGCGCTACCTAATTGAGCAGGCACCAACAAACAAACGAACCACGTTTCAAAGTAGCCCAAAAAATTGACACTAAAAATTAATAAAGTTAAAGAAACTCACCCCAGAGGCCAAAGCTGAAGATACTAAGTATACAACAATAAAGTTCACCAAATACCGAACACAACAATATGAAGCACAAAAACAAAACTTTGAAGAACCTTGCAAAATCTATTTAAAAAAATGAGGAGACAAAATTATACGTCTAGCCGTAGCCGTAGCCGTAGCCGGCAAAAGCATACAAAACACCGTTTTTAAGTATTTAAACTGTCATATTCATGTATATGTCGTGTGTAATGGCTTATGTTTGCAAAATTTAGATAAAATAGCTATTTTCAGCTTGCAAAAACATATAAAATGCTGTTTTCAAGTATTTAAACTGTCATATTCATGTTTCTGTCGTGTGTAATAGCTAATGTTGGTGAAAGCAAGATAAAAATGCTGTTTTAAGCATGCAAAAGCATACAAAACACCGTTTTCAAGGATTTAAACTTTCATATTTATGTATATGTCGTGTGTAATGGCTTGTGTTTGCAAAATCAAGATAAAATAGCTGTTTTCAGCTTGCAAAAACATACAAAATGCTGTTTTCAAGTATTTAAACTGTCATATTCATGTTTAATGTTGGTGAAAGCAAGATAAAAATGCTGTTTTAAGCAAGCAAAAGCATACAAAACACCGTTTTCAAGTATTTAAACTGTCATATTCATGTTTCTGTCGTGTATAATAGCTAATGTTGGTGAAAGCAAGATAAAAATGCTGGTTTAAGCATGCAAAAGCATACAAAACACCGTTTTGAAGTATTTAAAGTGTCATATTCATGTTTCTGTCGTGTATAATAGCTAATGTTGGTGAAAGCAAGATAAAAATGCTGGTTTAAGCATGCAAAAGCATACAAAACACCGTTTTGAAGTATTTAAAGTGTCAAATTCATGTTTCTGTCGTGTATAATAGATAATGTTGGTGAAAGAAAGATAAAAATGCTGGTTTAAGCATGCAAAAGCATACAAAACACCGTTTTCATGTATTTAAAGTGTTAAATGCATGTTTTTGTCGTGTTTAATAGCTAATTTTGGTGAAAGCAATATAAAAATGCTGTTTTAAGCATGCAAAAGCATACAAAACACTGTTTTCAAGTATTTAAACTGTCATATTCATGTATGTGTCGTGTGTAATGGCTTATGTTTGCAAAATCAAGATAATATAGCTGTTTTCAGCTTGCAAAAACATACAAAATGCTGTTTTACCAAGAATTTAAACTGTCATATTCATGTTTCTGTCGTGTATAATAGCTAATGTTGGTGAAAGCAAGATAAAAATGCTGTTTTAAGCATGCAAAAGCATACAAAACACCGTTTTCAAGTATTTATAGTGTCATGTTCATGTTTCTGTCGTGTATAATAGCTAATGTTGGTGAAAGCAAGATAAAAATGCTGTTTCAAGCATGCAAAAGCATACAAAACACCGTTTTCAAGTATTTAAACTGTCATATTAATGTATATGTCGTGTGTAATGGCTTATGTTTTGCAAAATCAAGAAAAAAAAAGCTGTTTTCAGCTTGCAAAAACATATGAAATGCTGTTTTCAAGTATTTAAACTGTCATATTCATGTTTCTGTCGTGTATAATAGCTAATGTTGGTGAAAGCAAGATAAAAATTCTGTTTTAAACCATGCAAAAGCATACAAAACACCATTTTCAAGTATTTAAACTGTCATATTCATGTATATGTCGTGCGTAATGGCTTATGTTTGCAAAATCAAGATAAAATAGCTGTTTTCAGCTTGCAAAAACATACAAAAATGCTGTTTTCAAGTATTTAAACTGTAATATTCATGTTTCTGTCGTGTATAATAGCTAATGTTGGTGAAAGCAGATAAAAATGCTGTTTTAAGTATGCAAAAGCATACAAAACACCGTTATCAAGTATTTAAACTGTCATATTCATGTATATGTCTTGTGTAATGGCTTATGTTGCAAAATCAAGAAAAAATAGTTGTTTTCAGCTTGCAAAAACATGCGAAATGCTGTTTTCAAGTATTTAAACTGTCATGTTTATGTTTCTGTTGTGTATAATAGCTAATGTTGGTGAAAGCAAGATAAAAATGCTGTTTTAAGCATGCAAAAGCATACAAAACACCGTTTTCAAGTATTTAAAGTGTCATGTTCATGTTTCTGTCGTGTATAATAGCTAATGTTAGTGAAAGTAAGATAAAAATGCTGTTTCAAGCATGCAAAAGCATACAAAACACCGTTTTCAAGTATTTAAACTGTCATATTAATGTATATGTCGTGTGTAATGGCTTATGTTTGCAAAATCAAGAAAAAAAAAAGCTGTTTTCAGCTTGCAAAAACATACGAAATGCTGTTTTCAAGTATTTAAACTGTCATATTCATTGTTTCTGTCGTGTATAATAGCTAATGTTGGTGAAAGCAAGATAAAAATGCTGTTTTAAGCATGCAAAAGCATACAAAACAAACACCGTTTTTAAGTATTTAAACTGTCATATTCATGTATATGTCGTGTGTAATGGCTTATGTTTGAAAATCAAGATAAAATAGCTGTTTTCAGCTTGCAAAAACATACAAAAATGCTGTTTTCAAGTATTTAAACTGTCATATTTATGTTTCTGTCGTGTATAATAGCTAATGTGGTGAAAGCAAGATAAAAATGCTGTTTTAAGCATGCAAGAAGCATACAAAACACATTTTTCAAGTATTTAAACTGTCATATTCATGTATATGTCGTGCGTAATGGCTTATGTTTGCAAAATCAAGATAAAATAGCTGTTTTCAGCATGCAAAAACATACAAAAATGCTGTTTTCAAATATTCAAACTGTCATATTCATGTTTCTGTCGTGTATAATAGCTAATGTTGGTGAAAAGCAAGATAAAAATGCTGTTTTAAGCATGCAAAAGCATACAAAACACCGTTTTCAAGTACTTAAAGTGTTCATGTTCATGTTTCTGTCGTGTATAATAGCTAATGTTGGGGAAAGCAAGATAAAAATGCAGTTTTAAGCATGCAAAAGCATACAAAACAACGTTTTCAATTATTTAAACTGTCATATTAATATATATGTCGTGTGTAATGGCTTATGTTTGCAAAATCAAGAAAAAAAAGCTGTTTTCAGCTTGCAAAAACATACGAAATGCTGTTTTTCAAGTATTTAAACTGTCATATTCATGTTTCTGTCGTGTATAATAGCTAATGTTGGTGAAAGCAAGATAAAAATGCTGTTTTAAGCATGCAAAAGCATACAAAACACACCGTTTTCAAGTGTTTAAACTGTCATATTAATGTATATGTCGTGCGTAATGGCTTATGTTTGCAAAATCAAGATAAAAATAGCTGTTTTCAGCTTGCAAAAACATACAAAATGCTGTTTTCAAGTATTTAAATTGTAATATTCATGTTTCTGTCGTGTATAATAGCTAATTGTTGGTGAAAGCAAGATAAAAATGCTGTTTTAAGCATGCAAAAGCATACAAAACACAGTTTTCAAGTATTTAAACTTGTCATATTCATGTATATGTCTTGGGTAATGGCTTATGTTTGCAAACTCAAGAAAAAAATAGCTGTTTTCAGCTTGCAAAAACATACAAAATGCTGTTTTCAAGTATTTAAACTGTCATATCCATGTTTCTGTCGTGTATAATAGCTAATGTTGGTGATAGCAAGATAAAAATGCTGTTTTAAGCATGCAAAAGCATACAAAACACCGTTTTTAAGTATTTAAACTGTCATATTCATGTATATGTCGTGTGTAATAACTTATGTTTGCAAAATTTAGATAAAATAGGCGTTTTCAGCTTGCAAAAACATATAAAATGATGTTTTCAAGTATTTAAACTGTCATATTCTTGTTTCTGTCATGTGTAATAGCTAATGTTGGTGAAAGCAAGATAAAAATGCTGTTTTAAGCATGCAAAAGCATACAAAACACCGTTTTCAAGTATTTAAACTTTCATATTTATGTATATGTCGTGTGTAATGGCTTATGTTTGCAAAATCAAGATAAAATAGCTGTTTTCTGCTTGCAAAAACATACAAAATGCTGTTTTAAAGTATTTAAACTGTCATATTCATATTTCTGTCGTGTATAATAGCTAATGTTGGTGAAAGCAATATAAAAATGCTGGTTTAAGCATGCAAAAGCATACAAAACACTGTTTTCAAGTATTTAAACTGACATATTCATGTATGTGTCGTGTGTAATGGGTTATGTTTGCAAAATCAAGATAAAATAGCTGTTTTCAGCTTGCAAAAACATACAAAATGCTGTTTTCAAGTATTTAAACTGTCATATTCATGTTTCTGTCGTGTATAATAGCTAATGTTGGTGAAAGCAAGATAAAAATGCTGTTTTAAGCATGCAAAAGCATACAAAACACCGTTTTCAAATATTTAAACTGTCATATTCATGTATATGTCGTGTGTAATGGCTTATGTTTGCAAAATTAAGATAAAATAGCTGCTTTCAGCTTGCAAAAACATAAAAAATGCTGTTTTCAAGTATTTAAACTGTCATATTCATGTTTCTGTCGTGTATAATAGCTAATGTTGGTGAAAGCAAGATAAAAATGCTGGTTTAAGCATGCAAAAGCATACAAAACACCGTTTTCATGTATTTAAAGTGTCAAATTCATGTTTCTGTCGTGTTTAATAGCTAATGTTGGTGAAAGCAATATAAAAATGCTGTTTTAAGCATGCAAAAGCATACAAAACACCGTTTTAAGTATTTAAACTGTCATATTCATGTATATGTCGTGTGTAATGGCTTATGTTTGCAAATTTCTGTTGTGTATAATAGCTAATGTTGGTGAAAGCAAGATAAACTGCTGTTTTAAGCATGCAAAAGCATACAGAACACCGTTTTCATGTATTTAAACTGTCATATTCATGTATATGTCGTGTGTAATGGCTTATGTTTTAAAATCAAGATAAAATAGCTGTTTTCAGCTTGCAAATACATACAAAATGCTGTTTTCAAGTATATAAACTGTCATATTCATGTTTCTGTCGTGTATAATAGCTAATGTTGGTGAAAGCAAGATAAAAATGCTGTTTTAAGCATGCAAAAAGTATACAAAACACCGTTTACAAGTATTTAAACTGTCATATTCATGTTTCTGTCGTGTATAATAGATAATGTTGGTGAAAGAAAGATAAAAATGCTGGTTTAAGTATGCAAAAGCATACAAAACACCGTTTTAAAGTATTAAAACTGCCATATTAATGTATATGTCGTGTGTAATGGCTTATGTTTGCAAAATCAAGAAAAAAAAGCTGTTTTCAGCTTGCAAAAACATATGAAATGCTGTTTTCAAGTATTTAAAACTGTCATATTCATGTTTCTGTCGTGTATAATAGCTAATGTTGGTGAAAGCAAGATAAAAATGCTGTTTTAAGCATGCAAAAGCATACAAAACACCTTTTTTAAGTATTTAAACTGTCATATTCATGTATATGTCGTGTGTAATGGCTTATGTTTGAAAATCAAGATAAAATAGCTGTTTTCAGCATGCAAAAACATACAAAATGCTGTTTTCAAGTATTTAAACTGTAATATTCATGTTTCTGTCGTGTATAATAGCTAATGTTGGTGAAAGCAAGATAAAAATGCTGTTTTAAGCATGCAAAAGCATACAAAACACCGTTTTAAAGTATTAAAACTGCCATATTAATGTATATGTCTTGTGTAATGGCTTATGTTTGCAAAATCAAGAAAAAATAGCTGTTTTCAGCTTGCAAAAACATACGAAATGCTGTTTTCAAATATTCAAACTGTCATATTCATGTTTCTGTCGTGTATAATAGCTAATGTTGGTGAAAGCAAGATAAAAATGCTGTTTTAAGCATGCAAAACATACAAAACACCGTTTTCAAGTATTTAAACTGTCATATTCATGTTTCTGTCGTGTATAATATCTAATGTTGGTGAAAGCAAGATAAAAATGCAGTTTTAAGCATGCAAAAGCATACAAAACACCGTTTTCATGTATTTAAACTGTCATATTAATGTATATGTCGTATGTAATGGCTTATGTTTGCATAATCAAGATAAAATAGCTGTTTTCAGCTTGCAAAAACATACAAAATGCTGTTTTCAAGTACTTAAACTGGCATATACATGTTTCTGTCGTGTATAATAGCAATTGTTGGTGAAAGGAAGATAAAACTGCTGTTTTAAGCATGCAAAAGCATACAAAACACAGTTTTCAAGTATTTAAACTGTCATATTCATGTATATGTCGTGTGTAATGGCTTATGTTTGCAAATTTCTGTCGTGTATAATAGCTATTGTTGGTGAAAGCAAGATAAAACTGCTGTTTTAAGCATGCAAAAGCATACAAAACACCGTTTTCAAGTATTTAAACTGTCATATTCATGTATATGTCGTGTGTAATGGCTTATGTTTGCAAAATCAAAATAAAATTGCTGTTTTCGGCTTGCAAAAACATACAAAATGCTGTTTTCAAGTATTTAAACTGTCATATTCATGTTTCTGTCGTGTATAATAGCTAATGTTGGTGAAAGCAAGATAAAAATGCTGTTTTAAGCATGCAAAAGGTTACAAAACACAGTTTTCAAGTATTTAAACTGTCATATTCATGTATATGTCGTATGTAATGGCTTATATTTGCAAAATCAAGATAAAATAGCTGTTTTCAGCTTGCCAAAAACATACAAAATGCTGTTTTCAAGTATTTAAACTGTCATATTCACGTTTCTGTCGTGTATAATAGCTAATGTTGGTTAAAGCAAGATAAAAATGCTGTTTTAAGCATGCAAAAGCATACAAAACACCTTTTTCAAGTATTTAAACTGTCATATTCATGTATATGTCGTGCGTAATGGATTATGTTTGCAAAATCAAGATAAAATAGCTGTTTTCAGCATGCAAAAACAAAAAAATGCTGTTTTCAAGTATTTAAACTGTCATATTCATGTTTCTGTCGTGTATAATAGCTAATGTTGGTGAAAGCTAGATAAAAATGCTGTTTTAAGCATGCAAAAGCATACAAAACATCGTTTTCAAGTACTTAAACTATCATATTCATGTATATGTCGTGTGTAATGGCTTATGTTTGCAAAATCAAGATAAAATAGCTGTTTTCAGCTTGCAAAAACATACAAAATGCTGTTTTCAAGTATTTAAACTGTCATATTCATGTTTCTGTCGTGTATAATAGCTAATGTTGGTGAAAGCAAAATAAAAATGCTGTTTTAAGCATGCAAAAGCATACAAAACACCGTTTTTAAGTACTTAAACTGTCATATTCATGTATATGTCGTGTGTAATGGCTTATGTTGCAAAATCAAGATAAAATTGCTGTTTTCAGCTTGCAAAAACATACAAAATGCTGTTTTCAAGTATTTAAACTGTCATATTCTTGTTTCTGTCGTGTATAATAGCTAATGTTGGTGAAAGCAAAATAAAAATGCTGTTTTAAGCATGCAAAAGCATACAAAACACCGTTTTCAAGTACTTAAACTGTCATATTCATGTATATGTCGTGTGTAATGGCTTATGTTTGCAAATTCAAGATAAAATAGCTGTTTTCAGCTTGCAAAAAGATACAAAATGCTGTTTTTAAGTATTTAAACTGTCATATTCATGTTTCTGTCGTGTATAATAACTAATGTTGGTGAAAGCAAGATAAAAATGCTGTTTTAAGCATGCAAAAGCATACAAAACACCGTTTTCAAGTATTTGAACTGTCATATTCATGTATATGTCGTGTGTAATGGCTTATGTTTGCAAAATCAAGATAAAATAGCTGTTTTCAGCTTGCAAAAACCTACAAAATGCTGTTTTCAAGTATTTAAACTGTCATATTCATGTTTCTGTCGTGTATAATAGCAAATGTTGGTGAAAGCAAGATAAAAATGCTGTTTTTAGCATGCAAAAGCATACAAAGCACCGTTTTCAATTATTTGAACTGTCATATTCATGTATATGTCGTGTGTAATGGCTTATGTTTGCAAAATCAAGAAAAAATAGTTGTTTTCAGCTTGCAAAAACATGCGAAATGCTGTTTTCAAGTATTTAAACTGTCATGTTTATGTTTCTGTTGTGTATAATAGCTAATGTTTGTGAAAGCAAGATAAAAATGCTGTTTTAAGCATGCAAAAGCATACAAAACACCGTTTTCAAGTATTTAAAGTGTCATGTTCATGTTTCTGTCGTGTATAATAGCTAATGTTAGTGAAAGTAAGATAAAAATGCTGTTTCAAGCATGCAAAAGCATACAAAACACCGTTTTCAAGTATTTAAACTGTCATATTAATGTATATGTCGTGTGTAATGGCTTATGTTTGCAAAATCAAGAAAAAAAAGCTGTTTTCAGCTTGCAAAAACATACGAAATGCTGTTTTCAAGTATTTAAACTGTCATATTCATGTTTCTGTCGTGTATAATAGCTAATGTTGGTGAAAGCAAGATAAAAATGCTGTTTTAAGCATGCAAAAGCATAAAAACACCGTTTTCAAGTATTTAAACTGTCATATTAATGTATATGTCGTGCGTAATGGCTTATGTTTGCAAAATCAAGATAAAATAGCTGTTTTCAGCTTGCAAAAACATACAAAATGCTGTTTTCAAGTATTTAAACTGTAATATTCATGTTTCTGTCGTGTATAATAGCTAATGTTGGTGAAAGCAAGATAAAAATGCTGTTTTAAGCATGCAAAAGCATTCAAAACACCGTTTTTAAGTATTTAAACTGTCATATTCATGTATATGTCGTGTGTAATAATTTATGTTTGCAAAATTTAGATAAAATAGCTGTTTTCAGCTTGCAAAAACATATGAAATGCTGTTTTCAAGTATTTAAACTGTCATATTCTTGTTTCTGTCGTGTGTAATAGCTAATGTTGGTGAAAGCAAGATAAAAATGCTGTTTTAAGCATGCAAAAGCATACAAAACACCGTTTTCAATTATTTAAACTTTCATATTTATGTATATGTCGTGTGTAATGGCTTATGTTTGCAAAATCAAGATAAAATAGCTGTTTTCTGCTTGCAAAAACATACAAAATGCTGTTTTCAAGTATTTAAACTGCCATATTCATGTTTCTGTCGTGTATAATAGCTAATGTTGGTGAAAGCAAGATAAAAATGCTGGTTTAAGCATGCAAAAGCATACAAAACACCGTTTTCAAGTATTTAAAGTGTCAAATTCATGTTTCTGTCGTGTTTAATAGCTAATGTTGGTGAAAGCAAAATAAAAATGCTGTTTTAAGCATGCAAAAGCATACAAAACACCGTTTTAAGTATTTAAACTGTCATATTCATGTATATGTCGTGTGTAATGGCTTATGTTTGCAAATTTCTGTTGTGTATAATAGCTAATGTTGGTGAAAGCAAGATAAACTGCTGTTTTAAGCATGCAAAAGCATACAAAATACCGTTTTCATGTATTTAAACTGTCATATTCATGTATATGTCGTGTGTAATGGCTTATGTTTGAAAATCAAGATAAAATAGCTGTTTTCAGCTTGCAAATACATACAAAATGCTGTTTTCAAGTATATAAACTGTCATATTCATGTTTCTGTCGTGTATAATAGCTAATGTTGGTGAAAGCAAAATAAAAATGCTGTTTTAAGCATGCAAAAGTATACAAAACACCGTTTACAAGTATTTAAACTGTCATATTCATGTTTCTGTCGTGTATAATAGATAATGTTGGTGAAAGAAAGATAAAAATGCTGGTTTAAGCATGCAAAAGCATACAAAACACCGTTTTCAAGTATTTAAACTGTCATATTAATGTATATGTCGTGTGTAATGGCTTATGTTTGCAAAATCAAGAAAAAAAAGCTGTTTTCAGCTTGCAAAAACATATGAAATGCTGTTTTCAAGTATTTAAACTGTCATATTCATGTTTCTGTCGTGTATAATAGCTAATGTTGGTGAAAGCAGGATAAAAATGCTGTTTTAAGCATGCAAAAGCATACAAAACACCGTTTTTAAGTATTTAAACTGTCATATTCATGTATATGTCCTGTGTAATGGCTTATGTTTGAAAATCAAGATAAAATAGCTGTTTTCAGCTTGCAAAAACATACATAATGCTGTTTTCAAGTATTTAAACTGTCATATTTATGTTTCTGTCGTGTATAATAGCTAATGTTGGTGAAAGCAAGATAAAAATGCTGTTTTAAGCATGCAAAAGCATACAAAACACATTTTTCAAGTATTTAAACTGTCATATTCATGTATATGTCGTGCGTAATGGCTTATGTTTGCAAAATCAAGATAAAATAGCTGTTTTCAACATGCAAAAACATACAAAATGCTGTTTTCAAATATTCAAACTGTCATATTCATGTTTCTGTCGTGTATAATAGCTAATGTTGGTGAAAGCAAGATAAAAATGCTGTTTTAAGCATGCAAAAGCATACAAAACACCGTTTTCAAGTATTTAAAGTGTCATGTTCATGTTTCTGTCGTGTATAATAGCTAATGTTGGGGAAAGCAAGATAAAAATGCAGTTTTAAGCATGCAAAAGCATACAAAACACCGTTTTCAAGTATTTAAACTATCATATTAATATATATGTCGTGTGTAATGGCTTATGTTTGCAAAATCAAGAAAAAAAAGCTGTTTTCAGCTTGCAAAAACATACGAAATGCTGTTTTCAAGTATTTAAACTGTCATATTCATGTTTTTGTCGTGTATAATAGCTAATGTTGGTGAAAGCAAGATAAAAATGCTGTTTTAAGCATGCAAAAGCATACAAAACACCGTTTTCAAGTATTTAAACTGTCATATTAATGTATATGTCGTGCGTAATGGCTTATGTTTGCAAAATCAAGATAAAATAGCTGTTTTCAGCTTGCAAAAACATACAAAATGCTGTTTTCAAGTATTTAAACTGTAATATTCATGTTTCTGTCGTGTATAATAGCTAATGTTGGTGAAAGCAAGATAAAAATGCTGTTTTAAGCATGCAAAAGCATACAAAACACCGTTTTCAAGTATTTAAACTGTCATATTCATGTATATGTCTTGGGTAATGGCTTATGTTTGCAAACTCAAGAAAAAATAGCTGTTTTCAGCTTGCAAAAACATACAAAATGCTGTTTTCAAGTATTTAAACTGTCATATCCATGTTTCTGTCGTGTATAAAAGCTAATGTTGGTGATAGCAAGATAAAAATGCTGTTTTAAGCATGCAAAAGCATACAAAACACCGTTTTTAAGTATTTAAACTGCCATATTCATGAATATGTCGTGTGTAATGGCTTATGTTTGAAAAATCAAGATAAAATAGCTGTTTTCAGCTTGCAAAAACATAAAAAATGCTGTTTTCAAGTATTTAAATTGTCATATTCATGTTTCTGTCGTGTATAATAGCTAATGTTGGTGAAAGCAAGATAAAAATGCTGTTTTAAGCATGCAAAAGCATACAAAACACCGTTTTTAAGTATTTAAACTGTCATATTCATGTATATGTCGTGTGTAATAACTTATGTTTGCAAAATTTAGATAAAATAGCTGTTTTCAGCTTGCAAAAACATATAAAATGCTGTTTTCAAGTATTTAAACTGTCATATTCTTGTTTCTGTCATGTGTAATAGCTAATGTTGGTGAAAGCAAGATAAAAATGCTGTTTTAAGCATGCAAAAGCATACAAAACACCGTTTTCAAGTATTTAAACTTTCATATTTATGTATATGTCGTGTGTAATGGCTTATGTTTGCAAAATCAAGATAAAATAGCTGTTTTCTGCTTGCAAAAACATACAAAATGCTGTTTTCAAGTATTTAAAACTGTCATATTCATATTTCTGTCGTGTATAATAGCTAATGTTGGTGAAAGCAATATAAAAATGCTGGTTTAAGCATGCAAAAGCATACAAAACACTGTTTTCAAGTATTTAAACTGACATATTCATGTATGTGTCGTGTGTAATGGGTTATGTTTGCAAAATCAAGATAAAATAGCTGTTTTCAGCTTGCAAAAACATACAAAATGCTGTTTTCAAGTATTTAAACTGTCATATTCATGTTTCTGTCGTGTATAATAGCTAATGTTGGTGAAAGCAAGATAAAAATGCTGTTTTAAGCATGCAAAAGCATACAAAACACCGTTTTTAAGTATTTAAACTGTCATATTCATGTATATGTCGTGTGTAATGGCTTATGTTTGAAAATCAAGATAAAATAGCTGTTTTCAGCTTGCAAAAACATACAAAATGCTGTTTTCAAGTATTTAAACTGTCATATTTATGTTTCTGTCGTGTATAATAGCTAATGTTGGTGAAAGCAAGATAAAAATGCTGTTTTAAGCATGCAAAAGCATACAAAACACATTTTTCAAGTATTTAAACTGTCATATTCATGTATATGTCGTGCGTAATGGCTTATGTTTGCAAAATCAAGATAAAATAGCTGTTTTCAGCATGCAAAAACATACAAAATGCTGTTTTCAAATATTCAAACTGTCATATTCATGTTTCTGTCGTGTATAATAGCTAATGTTGGTGAAAGCAAGATAAAAATGCTGTTTTAAGCATGCAAAAGCATACAAAACACCGTTTTCAAGTATTTAAAGTGTCATGTTCATGTTTCTGTCGTGTATAATAGCTAATGTTGGGGAAAGCAAGATAAAAATGCAGTTTTAAGCATGCAAAAGCATACAAAACACCGTTTTCAAGTATTTAAACTGTCATATTAATATATATGTCGTGTGTAATGGCTTATGTTTGCAAAATCAAGAAAAAAAAGCTGTTTTCAGCTTGCAAAAACATACGAAATGCTGTTTTCAAGTATTTAAACTGTCATATTCATGTTTCTGTCGTGTATAATAGCTAATGTTGGTGAAAGCAAGATAAAAATGCTGTTTTAAGCATGCAAAAGCATACAAAACACCGTTTTCAAGTGTTTAAACTGTCATATTAATGTATATGTCGTGCGTAATGGCTTATGTTTGCAAAATCAAGATAAAATAGCTGTTTTCAGCTTGCAAAAACATACAAAATGCTGTTTTCAAGTATTTAAACTGTAATATTCATGTTTCTGTCGTGTATAATAGCTAATGTTGGTGAAAGCAAGATAAAAATGCTGTTTTAAGCATGCAAAAGCATACAAAACACCGTTTTCAAGTATTTAAACTGTCATATTCATGTATATGTCTTGGGTAATGGCTTATGTTTGCAAACTCAAGAAAAAATAGCTGTTTTCAGCTTGCAAAAACATACAAAATGCTGTTTTCAAGTATTTAAACTGTCATATCCATGTTTCTGTCGTGTATAATAGCTAATGTTGGTGATAGCAAGATAAAAATGCTGTTTTAAGCATGCAAAAGCATACAAAACACCGTTTTTAAGTATTTAAACTGCCATATTCATGAATAATGGCTTATGTTTGAAAAATCAAGATAAAATAGCTGTTTTCAGCTTGCAAAAACATAAAAAATGCTGTTTTCAAGTATTTAAATTGTCATATTCATGTTTCTGTCGTGTATAATAGCTAATGTTGGTGAAAGCAAGATAAAAATGCTGTTTTAAGCATGCAAAAGCATACAAAACACCGTTTTTAAGTATTTAAACTGTCATATTCATGTATATGTCGTGTGTAATAACTTATGTTTGCAAAATTTAGATAAAATAGGCGTTTTCAGCTTGCAAAAACATATAAAATGATGTTTTCAAGTATTTAAACTGTCATATTCTTGTTTCTGTCATGTGTAATAGCTAATGTTGGTGAAAGCAAGATAAAAATGCTGTTTTAAGCATGCAAAAGCATACAAAACACCGTTTTCAAGTATTTAAACTTTCATATTTATGTATATGTCGTGTGTAATGGCTTATGTTTGCAAAATCAAGATAAAATAGCTGTTTTCTGCTTGCAAAAACATACAAAATGCTGTTTTAAAGTATTTAAACTGTCATATTCATATTTCTGTCGTGTATAATAGCTAATGTTGGTGAAAGCAATATAAAAATGCTGGTTTAAGCATGCAAAAGCATACAAAACACTGTTTTCAAGTATTTAAACTGACATATTCATGTATGTGTCGTGTGTAATGGGTTATGTTTGCAAAATCAAGATAAAATAGCTGTTTTCAGCTTGCAAAAACATACAAAATGCTGTTTTCAAGTATTTAAACTGTCATATTCATGTTTCTGTCGTGTATAATAGCTAATGTTGGTGAAAGCAAGATAAAAATGCTGTTTTAAGCATGCAAAAGCATACAAAACACCGTTTTCAAATATTTAAACTGTCATATTCATGTATATGTCGTGTGTAATGGCTTATGTTTGCAAAATTAAGATAAAATAGCTGCTTTCAGCTTGCAAAAACATACATAATGCTGTTTTCAAGTATTTAAACTGTCATATTTATGTTTCTGTCGTGTATAATAGCTAATGTTGGTGAAAGCAAGATAAAAATGCTGTTTTAAGCATGCAAAAGCATACAAAACACATTTTTCAAGTATTTAAACTGTCATATTCATGTATATGTCGTGCGTAATGGCTTATGTTTGCAAAATCAAGATAAAATAGCTGTTTTCAACATGCAAAAACATACAAAATGCTGTTTTCAAATATTCAAACTGTCATATTCATGTTTCTGTCGTGTATAATAGCTAATGTTGGTGAAAGCAAGATAAAAATGCTGTTTTAAGCATGCAAAAGCATACAAAACACCGTTTTCAAGTATTTAAAGTGTCATGTTCATGTTTCTGTCGTGTATAATAGCTAATGTTGGGGAAAGCAAGATAAAAATGCAGTTTTAAGCATGCAAAAGCATACAAAACACCGTTTTCAAGTATTTAAACTATCATATTAATATATATGTCGTGTGTAATGGCTTATGTTTGCAAAATCAAGAAAAAAAAGCTGTTTTCAGCTTGCAAAAACATACGAAATGCTGTTTTCAAGTATTTAAACTGTCATATTCATGTTTTTGTCGTGTATAATAGCTAATGTTGGTGAAAGCAAGATAAAAATGCTGTTTTAAGCATGCAAAAGCATACAAAACACCGTTTTCAAGTATTTAAACTGTCATATTAATGTATATGTCGTGCGTAATGGCTTATGTTTGCAAAATCAAGATAAAATAGCTGTTTTCAGCTTGCAAAAACATACAAAATGCTGTTTTCAAGTATTTAAACTGTAATATTCATGTTTCTGTCGTGTATAATAGCTAATGTTGGTGAAAGCAAGATAAAAATGCTGTTTTAAGCATGCAAAAGCATACAAAACACCGTTTTCAAGTATTTAAACTGTCATATTCATGTATATGTCTTGGGTAATGGCTTATGTTTGCAAACTCAAGAAAAAATAGCTGTTTTCAGCTTGCAAAAACATACAAAATGCTGTTTTCAAGTATTTAAACTGTCATATCCATGTTTCTGTCGTGTATAAAAGCTAATGTTGGTGATAGCAAGATAAAAATGCTGTTTTAAGCATGCAAAAGCATACAAAACACCGTTTTTAAGTATTTAAACTGCCATATTCATGAATATGTCGTGTGTAATGGCTTATGTTTGAAAAATCAAGATAAAATAGCTGTTTTCAGCTTGCAAAAACATAAAAAATGCTGTTTTCAAGTATTTAAATTGTCATATTCATGTTTCTGTCGTGTATAATAGCTAATGTTGGTGAAAGCAAGATAAAAATGCTGTTTTAAGCATGCAAAAGCATACAAAACACCGTTTTTAAGTATTTAAACTGTCATATTCATGTATATGTCGTGTGTAATAACTTATGTTTGCAAAATTTAGATAAAATAGCTGTTTTCAGCTTGCAAAAACATATAAAATGCTGTTTTCAAGTATTTAAACTGTCATATTCTTGTTTCTGTCATGTGTAATAGCTAATGTTGGTGAAAGCAAGATAAAAATGCTGTTTTAAGCATGCAAAAGCATACAAAACACCGTTTTCAAGTATTTAAACTTTCATATTTATGTATATGTCGTGTGTAATGGCTTATGTTTGCAAAATCAAGATAAAATAGCTGTTTTCTGCTTGCAAAAACATACAAAATGCTGTTTTCAAGTATTTAAACTGTCATATTCATATTTCTGTCGTGTATAATAGCTAATGTTGGTGAAAGCAATATAAAAATGCTGGTTTAAGCATGCAAAAGCATACAAAACACTGTTTTCAAGTATTTAAACTGACATATTCATGTATGTGTCGTGTGTAATGGGTTATGTTTGCAAAATCAAGATAAAATAGCTGTTTTCAGCTTGCAAAAACATACAAAATGCTGTTTTCAAGTATTTAAACTGTCATATTCATGTTTCTGTCGTGTATAATAGCTAATGTTGGTGAAAGCAAGATAAAAATGCTGTTTTAAGCATGCAAAAGCATACAAAACACCGTTTTTAAGTATTTAAACTGTCATATTCATGTATATGTCGTGTGTAATGGCTTATGTTTGAAAATCAAGATAAAATAGCTGTTTTCAGCTTGCAAAAACATACAAAATGCTGTTTTCAAGTATTTAAACTGTCATATTTATGTTTCTGTCGTGTATAATAGCTAATGTTGGTGAAAGCAAGATAAAAATGCTGTTTTAAGCATGCAAAAGCATACAAAACACATTTTTCAAGTATTTAAACTGTCATATTCATGTATATGTCGTGCGTAATGGCTTATGTTTGCAAAATCAAGATAAAATAGCTGTTTTCAGCATGCAAAAACATACAAAATGCTGTTTTCAAATATTCAAACTGTCATATTCATGTTTCTGTCGTGTATAATAGCTAATGTTGGTGAAAGCAAGATAAAAATGCTGTTTTAAGCATGCAAAAGCATACAAAACACCGTTTTCAAGTATTTAAAGTGTCATGTTCATGTTTCTGTCGTGTATAATAGCTAATGTTGGGGAAAGCAAGATAAAAATGCAGTTTTAAGCATGCAAAAGCATACAAAACACCGTTTTCAAGTATTTAAACTGTCATATTAATATATATGTCGTGTGTAATGGCTTATGTTTGCAAAATCAAGAAAAAAAAGCTGTTTTCAGCTTGCAAAAACATACGAAATGCTGTTTTCAAGTATTTAAACTGTCATATTCATGTTTCTGTCGTGTATAATAGCTAATGTTGGTGAAAGCAAGATAAAAATGCTGTTTTAAGCATGCAAAAGCATACAAAACACCGTTTTCAAGTGTTTAAACTGTCATATTAATGTATATGTCGTGCGTAATGGCTTATGTTTGCAAAATCAAGATAAAATAGCTGTTTTCAGCTTGCAAAAACATACAAAATGCTGTTTTCAAGTATTTAAACTGTAATATTCATGTTTCTGTCGTGTATAATAGCTAATGTTGGTGAAAGCAAGATAAAAATGCTGTTTTAAGCATGCAAAAGCATACAAAACACCGTTTTCAAGTATTTAAACTGTCATATTCATGTATATGTCTTGGGTAATGGCTTATGTTTGCAAACTCAAGAAAAAATAGCTGTTTTCAGCTTGCAAAAACATACAAAATGCTGTTTTCAAGTATTTAAACTGTCATATCCATGTTTCTGTCGTGTATAATAGCTAATGTTGGTGATAGCAAGATAAAAATGCTGTTTTAAGCATGCAAAAGCATACAAAACACCGTTTTTAAGTATTTAAACTGCCATATTCATGAATAATGGCTTATGTTTGAAAAATCAAGATAAAATAGCTGTTTTCAGCTTGCAAAAACATAAAAAATGCTGTTTTCAAGTATTTAAATTGTCATATTCATGTTTCTGTCGTGTATAATAGCTAATGTTGGTGAAAGCAAGATAAAAATGCTGTTTTAAGCATGCAAAAGCATACAAAACACCGTTTTTAAGTATTTAAACTGTCATATTCATGTATATGTCGTGTGTAATAACTTATGTTTGCAAAATTTAGATAAAATAGGCGTTTTCAGCTTGCAAAAACATATAAAATGATGTTTTCAAGTATTTAAACTGTCATATTCTTGTTTCTGTCATGTGTAATAGCTAATGTTGGTGAAAGCAAGATAAAAATGCTGTTTTAAGCATGCAAAAGCATACAAAACACCGTTTTCAAGTATTTAAACTTTCATATTTATGTATATGTCGTGTGTAATGGCTTATGTTTGCAAAATCAAGATAAAATAGCTGTTTTCTGCTTGCAAAAACATACAAAATGCTGTTTTAAAGTATTTAAACTGTCATATTCATATTTCTGTCGTGTATAATAGCTAATGTTGGTGAAAGCAATATAAAAATGCTGGTTTAAGCATGCAAAAGCATACAAAACACTGTTTTCAAGTATTTAAACTGACATATTCATGTATGTGTCGTGTGTAATGGGTTATGTTTGCAAAATCAAGATAAAATAGCTGTTTTCAGCTTGCAAAAACATACAAAATGCTGTTTTCAAGTATTTAAACTGTCATATTCATGTTTCTGTCGTGTATAATAGCTAATGTTGGTGAAAGCAAGATAAAAATGCTGTTTTAAGCATGCAAAAGCATACAAAACACCGTTTTCAAATATTTAAACTGTCATATTCATGTATATGTCGTGTGTAATGGCTTATGTTTGCAAAATTAAGATAAAATAGCTGCTTTCAGCTTGCAAAAACATAAAAAATGCTGTTTTCAAGTATTTAAACTGTCATATTCATGTTTCTGTCGTGTATAATAGCTAATGTTGGTGAAAGCAAGATAAAAATGCTGGTTTAAGCATGCAAAAGCATACAAAACACCGTTTTCAAGTATTTAAAGTGTCAAATTCATGTTTCTGTCGTGTTTAATAGCTAATGTTGGTGAAAGCAATATAAAAATGCTGTTTTAAGCATGCAAAAGCATACAAAACACCGTTTTAAGTATTTAAACTGTCATATTCATGTATATGTCGTGTGTAATGGCTTATGTTTGCAAATTTCTGTTGTGTATAATAGCTAATGTTGGTGAAAGCAAGATAAACTGCTGTTTTAAGCATGCAAAAGCATACAGAACACCGTTTTCATGTATTTAAACTGTCATATTCATGTATATGTCGTGTGTAATGGCTTATGTTTTAAAATCAAGATAAAATAGCTGTTTTCAGCTTGCAAATACATACAAAATGCTGTTTTCAAGTATATAAACTGTCATATTCATGTTTCTGTCGTGTATAATAGCTAATGTTGGTGAAAGCAAGATAAAAATGCTGTTTTAAGCATGCAAAAGTATACAAAACACCGTTTACAAGTATTTAAACTGTCATATTCATGTTTCTGTCGTGTATAATAGATAATGTTGGTGAAAGAAAGATAAAAATGCTGGTTTAAGCATGCAAAAGCATACAAAACACCGTTTTAAAGTATTTAAACTGCCATATTAATGTATATGTCGTGTGTAATGGCTTATGTTTGCAAAATCAAGAAAAAAAAGCTGTTTTCAGCTTGCAAAAACATATGAAATGCTGTTTTCAAGTATTTAAACTGTCATATTCATGTTTCTGTCGTGTATAATAGCTAATGTTGGTGAAAGCAAGATAAAAATGCTGTTTTAAGCATGCAAAAGCATACAAAACACCTTTTTTAAGTATTTAAACTGTCATATTCATGTATATGTCGTGTGTAATGGCTTATGTTTGAAAATCAAGATAAAATAGCTGTTTTCAGCATGCAAAAACATACAAAATGCTGTTTTCAAGTATTTAAACTGTAATATTCATGTTTCTGTCGTGTATAATAGCTAATGTTGGTGAAAGCAAGATAAAAATGCTGTTTTAAGCATGCAAAAGCATACAAAACACCGTTTTCAAGTATTTAAACTGTCATATTCATGTATATGTCTTGTGTAATGGCTTATGTTTGCAAAATCAAGAAAAAATAGCTGTTTTCAGCTTGCAAAAACATACGAAATGCTGTTTTCAAATATTCAAACTGTCATATTCATGTTTCTGTCGTGTATAATAGCTAATGTTGGTGAAAGCAAGATAAAAATGCTGTTTTAAGCATGCAAAACATACAAATCACCGTTTTCAAGTATTTAAACTGTCATATTCATGTTTCTGTCGTGTATAATATCTAATGTTGGTGAAAGCAAGATAAAAATGCAGTTTTAAGCATGCAAAAGCATACAAAACACCGTTTTCATGTATTTAAACTGTCATATTCATGTATATGTCGTGTGTAATGGCTTATGTTTGCAAATTTCTGTCGTGTATAATAGCTATTGTTGGTGAAAGGAAGATTAAGATGCTGTTTTAAGCATGCAAAAGCATACAAAACACAGTTTTCAAGTATTTAAACTGTCATATTCATGTATATGTCGTGTGTAATGGCTTATGTTTGCAAATTTCTGTCGTGTATAATAGCTATTGTTGGTGAAAGCAAGATAAAACTGCTGTTTTAAGCATGCAAAAGCATACAAAACACCGTTTTCAAGTATTTAAACTGTCATATTCATGTATATGTCGTGTGTAATGGCTTATGTTTGCAAAATCAAAATAAAATTGCTGTTTTCGGCTTGCAAAAACATACAAAATGCTGTTTTCATGTATATAAACTGTCATATTCATGTTTCTGTCGTGTATAATAGCTAATGTTGGTGAAAGCAAGATAAAAATGCTGTTTTAAGCATGCAAAAGGTTACAAAACACAGTTTTCAAGTATTTAAACTGTCATATTCATGTATATGTCGTATGTAATGGCTTATATTTGCAAAATCAAGATAAAATAGCTGTTTTCAGCTTGCAAAAACATACAAAATGCTGTTTTCAAGTATTTAAACTGTCATATTCACGTTTCTGTCGTGTATAATAGCTAATGTTGGTTAAAGCAAGATAAAAATGCTGTTTTAAGCATGCAAAAGCATACAAAACACCTTTTTCAAGTATTTAAACTGTCATATTCATGTATATGTCGTGCGTAATGGATTATGTTTGCAAAATCAAGATAAATAGCTGTTTTCAGCATGCAAAAACAAAAAAATGCTGTTTTCAAGTATTTAAACTGTCATATTCATGTTTCTGTCGTGTATAATAGCTAATGTTGGTGAAAGCTAGATAAAAATGCTGTTTTAAGCATGCAAAAGCATACAAAACATCGTTTTCAAGTACTTAAACTATCATATTCATGTATATGTCGTGTGTAATGGCTTATGTTTGCAAAATCAAGATAAAATAGCTGTTTTCAGCTTGCAAAAACATACAAAATGCTGTTTTCAAGAATTTAAACTGTCATATTCATGTTTCTGTCGTGTATAATAGCTAATGTTGGTGAAAGCAAAATAAAAATGATGTTTTAAGCATGCAAAAGCATTCAAAACACCGTTTTTAAGTATTTAAACTGTCATATTCATGTATATGTCGTGTGTAATAATTTATGTTTGCAAAATTTAGATAAAATAGCTGTTTTCAGCTTGCAAAAACATATGAAATGCTGTTTTCAAGTATTTAAACTGTCATATTCTTGTTTCTGTCGTGTGTAATAGCTAATGTTGGTGAAAGCAACATAAAAATGCTGTTTTAAGCATGCAAAAGCATACAAAACACCGTTTTCAAGTACTTAAACTGTCATATTCATGTATATGTCGTGTGTAATGGCTTATGTTTGCAAATTCAAGATAAAATAGCTGTTTTCAGCTTGCAAAAAGATACAAAATGCTGTTTTTAAGTATTTAAACTGTTATATTCATGTTTCTGTCGTGTATAATAACTAATGTTGGTGAAAGCAAGATAAAAATGCTGTTTTAAGCATGCAAAAGCATACAAAACACCGTTTTCAAGTATTTGAACTGTCATATTCATGTATATGTCGTGTGTAATGGCTTATGTTTGCAAAATCAAGATAAAATAGCTGTTTTCAGCTTGCAAAAACCTACAAAATGCCGTTTTCAAGTATTTAAACTGTCATATTCATGTTTCTGTCGTGTATAATAGCTAATGTTGGTGAAAGCAAGATAAAAATGCTGTTTTTAGCATGCAAAAGCATACAAAGCACCGTTTTCAAGTATTTGAACTGTCATATTCATGTATATGTCGTGTGTAATGGCTTATGTTTGCAAAATCAAGAAAAAATAGTTGTTTTCAGCTTGCAAAAACATGCGAAATGCTGTTTTCAAGTATTTAAACTGTCATGTTTATGTTTCTGTTGTGTATAATAGCTAATGTTGGTGAAAGCAAGATAAAAATGCTGTTTTAAGCATGCAAAAGCATACAAAACACCGTTTTCAAGTATTTAAAGTGTCATGTTCATGTTTCTGTCGTGTATAATAGCTAATGTTAGTGAAAGTAAGATAAAAATGCTGTTTCAAGCATGCAAAAGCATACAAAACACCGTTTTCAAGTATTTAAACTGTCATATTAATGTATATGTCGTGTGTAATGGCTTATGTTTGCAAAATCAAGAAAAAAAAGCTGTTTTCAGCTTGCAAAAACATACGAAATGCTGTTTTCAAGTATTTAAACTGTCATATTCATGTTTCTGTCGTGTATAATAGCTAATGTTGGTTGAAAGCAAGATAAAAATGCTGTTTTAAGCATGCAAAAGCATAAAAACACCGTTTTCAAGTATTTAAACTGTCATATTAATGTATATGTCGTGCGTAATGGCTTATGTTTGCAAAATCAAGATAAAATAGCTGTTTTCAGCTTGCAAAAACATACAAAATGCTGTTTTCAAGTATTTAAACTGTAATATTCATGTTTCTGTCGTGTATAATAGCTAATGTTGGTGAAAGCAAGATAAAAATGATGTTTTAAGCATGCAAAAGCATTCAAAACACCGTTTTTAAGTATTTAAACTGTCATATTCATGTATATGTCGTGTGTAATAATTTATGTTTGCAAAATTTAGATAAAATAGCTGTTTTCAGCTTGCAAAAACATATGAAATGCTGTTTTCAAGTATTTAAACTGTCATATTCTTGTTTCTGTCGTGTGTAATAGCTAATGTTGGTGAAAGCAAGATAAAAATGCTGTTTTAAGCATGCAAAAGCATACAAAACACCGTTTTCAATTATTTAAACTTTCATATTTATGTATATGTCGTGTGTAATGGCTTATGTTTGCAAAATCAAGATAAAATAGCTGTTTTCTGCTTGCAAAAACATACAAAATGCTGTTTTCAAGTATTTAAACTGCCATATTCATGTTTCTGTCGTGTATAATAGCTAATGTTGGTGAAAGCAAGATAAAAATGCTGGTTTAAGCATGCAAAAGCATACAAAACACCGTTTTCAAGTATTTAAAGTGTCAAATTCATGTTTCTGTCGTGTTTAATAGCTAATGTTGGTGAAAGCAAAATAAAAATGCTGTTTTAAGCATGCAAAAGCATACAAAACACCGTTTTAAGTATTTAAACTGTCATATTCATGTATATGTCGTGTGTAATGGCTTATGTTTGCAAATTTCTGTTGTGTATAATAGCTAATGTTGGTGAAAGCAAGATAAACTGCTGTTTTAAGCATGCAAAAGCATACAAAACACCGTTTTCATGTATTTAAACTGTCATATTCATGTATATGTCGTGTGTAATGGCTTATGTTTGAAAATCAAGATAAAATAGCTGTTTTCAGCTTGCAAATACATACAAAATGCTGTTTTCAAGTATATAAACTGTCATATTCATGTTTCTGTCGTGTATAATAGCTAATGTTGGTGAAAGCAAAATAAAAATGCTGTTTTAAGCATGCAAAAGTATACAAAACACCGTTTACAAGTATTTAAACTGTCATATTCATGTTTCTGTCGTGTATAATAGATAATGTTGGTGAAAGAAAGATAAAAATGCTGGTTTAAGCATGCAAAAGCATACAAAACACCGTTTTCAAGTATTTAAACTGTCATATTAATGTATATGTCGTGTGTAATGGCTTATGTTTGCAAAATCAAGAAAAAAAAGCTGTTTTCAGCTTGCAAAAACATATGAAATGCTGTTTTCAAGTATTTAAACTGTCATATTCATGTTTCTGTCGTGTATAATAGCTAATGTTGGTGAAAGCAGGATAAAAATGCTGTTTTAAGCATGCAAAAGCATACAAAACACCGTTTTTAAGTATTTAAACTGTCATATTCATGTATATGTCGTGTGTAATGGCTTATGTTTGAAAATCAAGATAAAATAGCTGTTTTCAGCTTGCAAAAACATACATAATGCTGTTTTCAAGTATTTAAACTGTCATATTTATGTTTCTGTCGTGTATAATAGCTAATGTTGGTGAAAGCAAAATAAAAATGCTGTTTTAAGCATGCAAAAGCATACAAAACACCGTTTTTAAGTATTTAAACTGCCATATTCATGAATATGTCGTGTGTAATGGCTTATGTTTGAAAAATCAAGATAAAATAGCTGTTTTCAGCTTGCAAAAACATAAAAAATGCTGTTTTCAAGTATTTAAATTGTCATATTCATGTTTCTGTCGTGTATAATAGCTAATGTTGGTGAAAGCAAGATAAAAATGCTGTTTTAAGCATGCAAAAGCATACAAAACACCGTTTTTAAGTATTTAAACTGTCATATTCATGTATATGTCGTGTGTAATAACTTATGTTTGCAAAATTTAGATAAAATAGCTGTTTTCAGCTTGCAAAAACATATAAAATGCTGTTTTCAAGTATTTAAACTGTCATATTCTTGTTTCTGTCATGTGTAATAGCTAATGTTGGTGAAAGCAAGATAAAAATGCTGTTTTAAGCATGCAAAAGCATACAAAACACCGTTTTCAAGTATTTAAACTTTCATATTTATGTATATGTCGTGTGTAATGGCTTATGTTTGCAAAATCAAGATAAAATAGCTGTTTTCTGCTTGCAAAAACATACAAAATGCTGTTTTCAAGTATTTAAACTGTCATATTCATATTTCTGTCGTGTATAATAGCTAATGTTGGTGAAAGCAATATAAAAATGCTGGTTTAAGCATGCAAAAGCATACAAAACACTGTTTTCAAGTATTTAAACTGACATATTCATGTATGTGTCGTGTGTAATGGGTTATGTTTGCAAAATCAAGATAAAATAGCTGTTTTCAGCTTGCAAAAACATACAAAATGCTGTTTTCAAGTATTTAAACTGTCATATTCATGTTTCTGTCGTGTATAATAGCTAATGTTGGTGAAAGCAAGATAAAAATGCTGTTTTAAACATGCAAAAGCATACAAAACACCGTTTTCAAATATTTAAACTGTCATATTCATGTATATGTCGTGTGTAATGGCTTATGTTTGCAAAATTAAGATAAAATAGCTGCTTTCAGCTTGCAAAAACATACAAAATGCTGTTTTCAAGTATTTAAACTGTCATATTCATGTTTCTGTCGTGTATAATAGCTAATGTTGGTGAAAGCAAGATAAAAATGCTGGTTTAAGCATGCAAAAGCATACAAAACACCGTTTTCAAGTATTTAAAGTGTCAAATTCATGTTTCTGTCGTGTTTAATAGCTAATGTTGGTGAAAGCAATATAAAAATGCTGTTTTAAGCATGCAAAAGCATACAAAACACCGTTTTAAGTATTTAAACTGTCATATTCATGTATATGTCGTGTGTAATGGCTCATGTTTGCAAATTTCTGTTGTGTATAATAGCTAATGTTGGTGAAAGCAAGATAAACTGCTGTTTTAAGCATGCAAAAGCATACAGAACACCGTTTTCATGTATTTAAACTGTCATATTCATGTATATGTCGTGTGTAATGGCTTATGTTTTAAAATCAAGATAAAATAGCTGTTTTCAGCTTGCAAAAACATATAAAATGCTGTTTTCAAGTATTTAAACTGTCATATTCTTGTTTCTGTCATGTGTAATAGCTAATGTTGGTGAAAGCAAGATAAAAATGCTGTTTTAAGCATGCAAAAGCATACAAAACACCGTTTTCAAGTATTTAAACTTTCATATTCATGTATGTGTCGTGTGTAATGGGTTATGTTTGCAAAATCAAGATAAAATAGCTGTTTTCAGCTTGCAAAAACATACAAAATGCTGTTTTCAAGTATTTAAACTGTCATATTCATGTTTCTGTCGTGTATAATAGCTAATGTTGGTGAAAGCAAGATAAAAATGCTGTTTTAAACATGCAAAAGCATACAAAACACCGTTTTCAAATATTTAAACTGTCATATTCATGTATATGTCGTGTGTAATGGCTTATGTTTGCAAAATTAAGATAAAATAGCTGTTTTCAGCTTGCAAATACATACAAAATGCTGTTTTCAAGTATATAAACTGTCATATTCATGTTTCTGTCGTGTATAATAGCTAATGTTGGTGAAAGCAAGATAAAAATGCTGTTTTAAGCATGCAAAAGTATACAAAACACCGTTTACAAGTATTTAAACTGTCATATTCATGTTTCTGTCGTGTATAATAGATAATGTTGGTGAAAGAAAGATAAAAATGCTGGTTTAAGCATGCAAAAGCATACAAAACACCGTTTTAAAGTATTTAAACTGCCATATTAATGTATATGTCGTGTGTAATGGCTTATGTTTGCAAAATCAAGAAAAAAAAGCTGTTTTCAGCTTGCAAAAACATATGAAATGCTGTTTTCAAGTATTGAAACTGTCATATTCATGTTTCTGTCGTGTATAATAGCTAATGTTGGTGAAAGCAAGATAAAAATGCTGTTTTAAGCATGCAAAAGCATACAAAACACCTTTTTTAAGTATTTAAACTGTCATATTCATGTATATGTCGTGTGTAATGGCTTATGTTTGAAAATCAAGATAAAATAGCTGTTTTCAGCATGCAAAAACATACAAAATGCTGTTTTCAAGTATTTAAACTGTAATATTCATGTTTCTGTCGTGTATAATAGCTAATGTTGGTGAAAGCAAGATAAAAATGCTGTTTTAAGCATGCAAAAGCATACAAAACACCGTTTTCAAGTATTTAAACTGTCATATTCATGTATATGTCTTGTGTAATGGCTTATGTTTGCAAAATCAAGAAAAAATAGCTGTTTTCAGCTTGCAAAAACATACGAAATGCTGTTTTCAAATATTCAAACTGTCATATTCATGTTTCTGTCGTGTATAATAGCTAATGTTGGTGAAAGCAAGATAAAAATGCTGGTTTAAGCATGCAAAAGCATACAAAACACCGTTTTCAAGTATTTAAAGTGTCAAATTCATGTTTCTGTCGTGTTTAATAGCTAATGTTGGTGAAAGCAATATAAAAATGCTGTTTTAAGCATGCAAAAGCATACAAAACACCGTTTTAAGTATTTAAACTGTCATATTCATGTATATGTCGTGTGTAATGGCTTATGTTTGCAAATTTCTGTTGTGTATAATAGCTAATGTTGGTGAAAGCAAGATAAACTGCTGTTTTAAGCATGCAAAAGCATACAGAACACCGTTTTCATGTATTTAAACTGTCATATTCATGTATATGTCGTGTGTAATGGCTTATGTTTTAAAATCAAGATAAAATAGCTGTTTTCAGCTTGCAAATACATACAAAATGCTGTTTTCAAGTATATAAACTGTCATATTCATGTTTCTGTCGTGTATAATAGCTAATGTTGGTGAAAGCAAGATAAAAATGCTGTTTTAAGCATGCAAAAGTATACAAAACACCGTTTACAAGTATTTAAACTGTCATATTCATGTTTCTGTCGTGTATAATAGATAATGTTGGTGAAAGAAAGATAAAAATGCTGGTTTAAGCATGCAAAAGCATACAAAACACCGTTTTAAAGTATTTAAACTGCCATATTAATGTATATGTCGTGTGTAATGGCTTATGTTTGCAAAATCAAGAAAAAAAAGCTGTTTTCAGCTTGCAAAAACATATGAAATGCTGTTTTCAAGTATTGAAACTGTCATATTCATGTTTCTGTCGTGTATAATAGCTAATGTTGGTGAAAGCAAGATAAAAATGCTGTTTTAAGCATGCAAAAGCATACAAAACACGGATTTTAAGTATTTAAACTGTCATATTCATGTATATGTCGTGTGTAATAACTTATGTTTGCAAAATTTAGATAAAATAGCTGTTTTCAGCTTGCAAAAACATATAAAATGCTGTTTTCAAGTATTTAAACTGTCATATTCTTGTTTCTGTCGTGTGTAATAGCTAATGTTGGTAAAAGCAAGATAAAAATGCTGTTTTAAGCATGCAAAAGCATACAAAACACCGTTTTCAAGTATTTAAACTTTCATATTTATGTATATGTCGTGTGTAATGGCTTATGTTTGCAAAATCAAGATAAAATAGCTGTTTTCTGCTTGCAAAAACATACAAAATGCTGTTTTCAAGTATTTAAACTGTCATATTCATGTTTCTGTCGTGTTTAATAGCTAATGTTGGTGAAAGCAAGATAAAAATGCTGTTTTAAGCATGCAAAGGCATACAAAACACCGTTTTCAATTATTTAAACTATCATATTCATGTATATGTCGTGTGTAATGGCTTACGTTTGCAAAATTAAGATAAAATAGCTGCTTTCAGCTTGCAAAAACATACAAAATGCTGTTTTCAAGTATTTAAACTGTCATATTCATGTTTTTGTCGTGTATAATAGCTAATGTTGGTGAAAGCAAGATAAAAATGCTGGTTTAAGCATGCAAAAGCATACAAAACACCGTTTTCAAGTATTTAAAGTGTCAAATTCATGTGTCTGTCGTGTTTAATAGCTAATGTTGGTGAAAGCAATATAAAAATGCTGTTTTAAGCATGCAAAAGCATACAAAACACCGTTTTAAGTATTTAAACTGTCATATTCATGTATATGTCGTGTGTAATGGCTTATGTTTGCAAATTTCTGTTGTGTATAATAGCTAATGTTGGTGAAAGCAAGATAAACTGCTGTTTTAAGCATGCAAAAGAATACAAAACACCGTTTTCATGTATTTAAACTGTCATATTCATGTATATGTCGTGTGTAATGGCTTATGTTTAAAAATCAAGATAAAATAGCTGTTTTCAGCTTGCAAATACATACAAAATGCTGTTTTCAAGTATATAAACTGTCATTTTCATGTTTCTGTCGTGTATAATAGCTAATGTTGGTGAAAGCAAGATAAAAATGCTGTTTTAAGCATGCAAAAGTATACAAAACACCGTTTACAAGTATTTAAACTGTCATATTCATGTTTCTGTCGTGTATAATAGATAATGTTGGTGAAAGAAAGATAAAAATGCTGGTTTAAGCATGCAAAAGCATACAAAACACCGTTTTTAAGTATTTAAACTGTCATATTAATGTATATGTCGTGTGTAATGGCTTATGTTTGCAAAATCAAGAAAAAAATCTGTTTTCAGCTTGCAAAAACATATGAAATGCTGTTTTCAAGTATTTAAACTGTCATATTCATGTTTCTGTCGTGTATAATAGCTAATGTTGGTAAAAGCAAGATAAAAATGCTGTTTTAAGCATGCAAAAGCATACAAAACACATTTTTCAAGTATTTAAACTGTCATATTCATGTATATGTCGTGCGTAATGGCTTATGTTAGCAAAATCAAGATAAAATTGCTGTTTTCATCTTGCAAAAACATACAAAATGCTGTTTTCAAGTATTTAAACTTTCATATTCATGTATATGTCGTGCGTAATGGCTTATGTTTGCAAAATCAAGATAAAATAGCTGTTTTCAGCATGCAAAAACATACAAAATGCTGTTTTCAAATATTCAAACTGTCATATTCATGTTTCTGTCCTGTATAATAGCTAATGTTGGTAAAAGCAAGATAAAAATGCTGTTTTAAGCATGCAAAAGCATACAAAACTCCGTTTTCAAGTATTTAAACTGTCATATTCATGTAGTTGTCTTGTGTAATGGCTTATGTTTGCGAAATCAAGAAAAAATAGCTGTTTTCAGCTTGCAAAAACATACGAAATGCTGTTTTCAAGTATTTAAACTGTCATATTCATGTTTCTGTCGTATATAATAGCTAATGTTGGTGAAAGCAAGATAAAAATGCTGTTTTAAGCATGCAAAAGCATACAAAACACCGTTTTTAAGTATTTAAACTGCCATATTCATGTATATGTCGTGTGTAATGGCTTATGTTTGCAAAATCAAGATAAAATAGCTGTTTTTAGCTTGCAAAAACATACAAAATGCTGTTTTCAAGTATTTAAACTGTAATATTCATGTTTCTGTCGTGTATAATAGCTAATGTTGGTGAAAGCAAGATAAAAATGCTGTTTTAAGCATGCAAAAGCATACAAAACACCGTTTTCAAGTATTTAAACTGTCATATTCATGTATATGTCTTGTGTAATGGCTTATGTTTGCAAAATCAAGAAAAAATAGCTGTTTTCAGCTTGCAAAAACATACGAAATGCTGTTTTCAAGTATTTAAACTGTCATATTCATGTTTCTGTCGTGTATAATAGCTAATGTTGATGAAAGCAAGATAAAAATGCTGTTTTAAGCATGCAAAAGCATACAAAACACCGTTTTCAAGTATTTAAACTGTCATATTCATGTTTCTGTCGTGTATAATATCTAATGTTGGTGAAAGCAATATAAAAATGCTGTTCTAAGCATGCAAAAGCAAACAAAACACCGTTTTCAAGTATTTAAACAGTCATATTAATGTATATGTCGTGTGTAATGGTTTATGTTTGCAAAATCAAGATAAAATAGCTGTATTCAGCTTGCAAAAACATACAAAATGCTGTTTTCAAGTATATAAACTGTCATATTCATGTTTCTGTCGTGTATAATAGCTAATGTTGGTGAAAGCAAGATAAAATGCTGTTTTAAGCATGCAAAAGCATACAAAACACCGTTTTCAAGTATTTAAACTGTCATATTCATGTATATGTCGTATGTAATGGCTTATGTTTGCAAAATCAAGATAAAATAGCTGTTTTCAGCTTGCAAAAACATACAAAATGCTGTTTTCAAGTACTTAAACTGGCATATTCATGTTTCTGTCGTGTATAATAGCAATTGTTGGTGAAAGCAAGATTAAGATGCTGTTTTAAGCATGCAAAAGCATACAAAACAACTTTTTCAAGTATTTAAACTGTCATATTCATGTATATGTCGTGCGTAATGGCTTATGTTTGCAAAATCAAGATAAAATAGCTGTTTTCAGCATGCAAAAACAAAAAAATGCTGTTTTCAAGTATTTAAACTGTCATATTCATGTTTCTGTCGTGTATAATAGCTAATGTTGGTGAAAGCAAGATAAAAATGCTGTTTTAAGAATGCAAAAGCATACAAAACACCGTTTTTAAGTATTTAAAGTGTCATGTTCATGTTTCTGTCGTGTATAATAGCTAATGTTAGTGAAAGCAAGATAAAAATGCTTTTTCAAGCATGCAAAAGCATACAAAACACCGTTTTCAAGTATTTAAACTGTCATATTAATGTATATGTCGTGTGTAATGGCTTATGTTTGCAAAATCAAGAAAAAAAAAGCTGTTTTCAGCTTGCAAAAACATACGAAATGCTGTTTTCAAATATTTAAACTGGCATATTCATGTTTCTGTCGTGTATAATAGCTAATGTTGGTGAAAGCAAGATAAAAATGCTGTTTTAAGCATGCAAAAGCATACAAAACACCGTTTTTAAGTATTTAAACTGTCATATT